>PUFA01001009.1:0-60851 GCA_003508835.1 Eonycteris spelaea
CATTTTCATTAGGGCTAGAAGTTTAAATGCACAGTTATTTTCTCTCTTTATTTTGAATATTTAATTTTCCTAGGATCTATCATTTAATGTTGCGGTTAAGAAGTCAACTGTCAGTCTACTACTTCTGAGACTCCTCTTTTGAGGTAGAGGCAGGGGTTTTCTGCAGTTTATGCATGATGTGTGGGTCCTAGGTATCGATTACTTGTTATTTATACTGTTTATAGTTTATTGTCTTGAATCTGTAGATAGCTGTCTTTTATCATTTGGGGGGAATTTTGTTCCATTCTCCCTTCTCTTTGAAACTCTGAGTAAATATTTGCTAAACGTTCTCACTTTAAATTCTAATGTTGCTTTTAGATTCTTTTATCTTTATAACTGTGAAGCACTCTGAATCATTTCTTTTGCCCTGTTATTCAGTTCTGCCTAATCTGCTAACAACTTCATCTCTGAGTTTTTAATTTTAATTATCCGTATATTTTTTATTCCAAGAAGATAGTTTTTATTTGTCTCTCATTCTTTATTCATATTTTTAAAACTTTGTTATTTATTAAAATATATTGAACATATTTCCTTTATCTCCTTTATCTGCTAATTTAAGCTAATTCAAATACCTAAAGCCTTTGCGGGAATGACTGGGTTTTGTTTTCTTTTCTTTTTCTTTTTTTTTTTTTTTGTCTCAACAGACTCTTTTCCATTGCAGTTTTTTGTTGTTGTTCATTTTGAGAATCATTTTATTCTTATTTTTCATCTTTCTTGGAACTTATAAGTCAGAATTATTTGAGTCATAGGTTGGAGAAAGATTCATTGAAAAAGTGCATGCAAGGTGGAAGAAAAAGGCATAGATGATAGAGGTTCTGTTCATCACTCTGGAGACCAAATCAAAGTTGTGACAGAAACAAGGAGCAAACAGCAAGGAAAAATTGCCTGGGATCTAGATGAATAAGCTATACAACCAGATAGAAATCTAAGAAATCACTCTGCAATGGCAGAAGGTAGGATGGGGTGTGGACGTGAGGCTCTCCTGTCCCTAGTTTCTGAGTGGGAGCCTTCAACAGCAACAGCAGTTACAGTCACCTTTTATGGGGGCCACATCCGCGAACGGACTTTCGTGTTGACGGACTCACCCGCTCTGAGCACCAGTACCAGATCGGCTGCTCATTGCTGGGAGCCGTTTTGAGGCAGGATTAAACTGCCAGTGAAGCTGGGAGTTTCGCAGAGTTGGCAAGCTGTGCAGTCTGTTGACTCAGGAGGAAGTACACCTGGCTTGGGGCGAGGAGCTACAAAGTTTCAGTGATTCTTTGTTACTTAGAGGTGTATTGCTTCTTATGCACTCCGTAGGGTATAAATATGTTGTGCTAAATAAACTCGGGGCTGCAGTATTCACTGTTAGCCCTCCTGAATCTATCTCTTGTCTCTGTCTTTTTCTTAATCCTCACTCCCCCTCTCAGGTGCTGTTCGACCTAGGCCGGCAGGCTCCGGCAGCTCGGGAAGTCACCAGGGGCTAACAGGGGACACTGAGTTGTCACAGTAAGGGCTGAGGCAAGGCTTTCTCATGGACAGAAGTGCTGACAGTATCCATTGTTTCTCTGTTGAGCCCTCCCCACTCCCAGCGTGCGGACCTAGTGCTGAGATATCCAAGATGTCATCAAACGGGATAACAGAGGTCACTCTGCTCAGAGGATTCCATGAAACTCCAGAACCCCCAGCTTGCAACCTCACCAAGCCACATCCAGGTGTGTCATCACTAAGTCAGGTGCCCCTTGCGAAGCAGCACCTACTCTCACAATGGTGGCAGCTGGCTTTGGTTTCTGGTGTGGCCTTTGAGGCAACTATAATCACTATATCTGTGGATTGCTTGCTGAATTTTAACAGGTGGCCCAAGAGGGGCACAGGCTGGGGCTAAATTTCGCCTGCAGCTGAACTCCTCTCAGGTCTGTGCCGCTGGACACTTACCACACAAAGCCCCACTAATAAGACTGGGAGACTTCAGAGCTTTGCTTAGTGCATAGAAACAGACTCAGAAAGGGAAGCCAAAATGGGAAAAGATGATAATTACCTACAAGGTAGCACCCATAGACTGGCAGCTGATTTCTCAAGAGAAACTATGCAGGACAGAAGGGCTTGGCACAAAATATTTGATGTGATGCAAACCCAGGATCTACAACCGAGAATGCTTATCCAGCAAAATTATCATTTAGAGTTGAAAGACAGATAAAGAACTTCCCAGACGAAAATAAGCTAAAGGAATTTATTATCACCAAGCCAGTATTACAGGGAATGTCGGAGAGACCTCTTTAAGAAGAAAAAAACATGTATCGAAAACAGAAATAAGGAATGGTAATGACTACATTTCTATCAACAAGTGGAAAAGAATTAAGTGCTCCAACCAAAAGAGAGAGTGACTGAATGGATAAGAAAACAAGACCCCTATATATGCTGCCTACAAGAGACTCACTTCAGATTAAAAGACACACACAGACTAAAAGGAAGGGATGGAAAAAAGATATTATTTCAATGGATCTAGAGGGTATTGGGCTGAATGAAATGGGTTGGATAGAGAAAGGCCAATATTCCATGATTTCACGTACATGTGGAATCGAAAGAACAAAGCCACCAACAACAATAACAACAACAAAAGCGGAAATAGACTCATAGATATAGAGAATATTTAGAGGGATACAAGATGGAAGGGGGCGGGAAGGGACGAAAAGGAGGCAAAGGGATTAAGAGGTATAAATAGATGTTTGTAGAATGCACATGGAGATGTAGAATGTGGCATGAAGAAGATGGTTAATAATGTAACAAATATCTAAGGGGAAGTGGAGCACTAGATTTAATGAGGTGATCACGTTGCAAGTTATGTGGGTCTCTGATCACTGCTATAGAACTGAAACTGGCATATTATTGTGTGCCAACTACAATTGAAAAAAAAAAACTCATTGAATGGTACATTGTCAATACAAGCAACTAATTGTCTATTTCACTGAAGATGAAAAAATAGTGCTTGCTTCTGTGAGGATGTTAGGCCATTTTCAGTCAACGATCAGTGTTCTCAAACTCTTAATTGTGTTGTTTCTGTTGGTTTAGGTAGAGTTCAGGACCATCAGATTTACAAATTCAGAATACTATGGGTTCTCCCTGAGTTGAACAAATTGGTGAGAGCTTGCATTTGATTATGAATTCTCAAGGAAGATTTGCTCCATTACACTCAAAATCAAGGGTTCAGCTAGACAATTTTCTTTGCAGTTTTGGGGTGGTTGTGGCAGTCGTGGCAAGAAAGGGGAGATGGATTTTTTTCTTTTGTCCTCGTAGTGAGAATCTTGTATTCTGTGGGAGGAAATCTTTATAGACTCACTTCCATGAGTAAGCCTTGAGTCTTGCCTCCTGTTCCCTGAGCCAGTCGCTACTTCATAAATTAAACTTTAAATTCACTTAGATAAGCAAAAACCTCTAAGTGAAAGCCATCATCACTAAGATTTTTGTATTTTTGCCTTCACTTAGTATCCATTTTTTGACCTGGCTATTTATTATTGTCTTTCTACACCCTTGTTGTTTCTGGGAGGAGTTTTTAAAACATGTAATCTAGGATTTAATGTTTTCATTGGGATTTTAGTCCTGCTACTTACTCTGACATATTCGATGTAGTGGTTTTAGAGTGAGACCTAGTCAGCTGTGCTATCAGCTCCCTGTGTGATTTTGAACACATTACTATTCTCTCTGTGCCTCCATTTCTTCACCTATAAAATAATAATAAAATTTACTCAATGAAAGGTTATCATACAGTAATGTATATAATAACATAACACTTAGAAAACTATAAGTGTTCCGTATATGCGAACTTGCAGCGCCAGCAATAACATCCCACAAATAATGCAAATGGACTTTGTGGTTTAAAGAGCACTGGATTGATAATTGATCTGAGACTGAGCCAGCCACAGTCATTGACTTTAACAGATTCAGTGACACAATAGTGACAGGATTCCAGCTGCAGTTAAGGGATGATTGTAAAATGAACAACTGGAGGCAACAACTGTAGGAATATTTTCTGAGGAGCATAACAGTAAAAAATGGATATGGAAATTGTGGAGGTAGTGTCAGAAGGTGGTATAGAGTAAAAGAAAAGTCTAGTTTCATTTTAATGAGAGAAAGATGGATGTCTTATAGTCTGTACAGAAAAAAGGTTGGAAGTACAGAGACAGGTAGAGATGACAAAGCATTAAACACAGAAGATATGGGAGAGATTCGGATGAAAACATAAGAACCTTCAGAACAGAAGAGTCAGTTAGCTCCTCTGAGATCTGAAGAAAGACAATAAGTCCAGATATAGGTACCTTTATAGTTATAGGCTGAGAAGTTGAGCTATTTCACACTGATATCCTCAATTTTTATGTGAATTACTTCAGTGAAGGATCAGGCTGAATAAACGTGCAATTTGAAGAAACAGGTAAACTTTTGGAGCAAGACAAAGATTCTAGGACACCATTTTTTCAAATAAATACAAGCACAGTTGCACTCAGAGATCACGGACTTATAGTAGCATTAGTCTGCCTGATTATTTAATTTCTTTCATTACTCTCATCACCCAAGAGTAGGTTTGCGCTTAAATTGATCCAAGAGGAAGAAGTTCCATGTGTGGAAGGAGAAAAAAATGAGAACATGATGACTGTGAAATCTGTGATGGAGAGGGAAGGGATATAAGCCTTCAACTAGTGAGAGCTGAGAAGATACTTTGGAAGTAAAAGTTCACTGTTAGTATCAAAGTGGTCTTAACTGAATAAGAAAGTGATGGGAAGTTGTGGTCAGAAATTTATACATTAAACTTTATGTTTGCAGAGCTGGAGTGGCTTTTTTAGGAACAATATCTCCATAAATCAAAAGGCTAGAGTGTAGTTATAGAATTGAATTGCAGTCAGTCTGTTCAAAGATTGAAGGCTTTTCATGCCTAGGAATTTGAAATGGGTTATGGGGTGTGTCATCTACATAAATATTAACATTCGTACAAAAAGAAGGTGAAGTTAAGGAGTTAGACAAAGTATTATATACCTGCAGCCTCATTATATTCAACAACAAAGAAGGGTAAAATGGATACTACATAGAAATGCATGTATTTCAATTGAGAGAGAGGTTGTGCATGGTTGATTCAAAGGTAACCAGGAAGCAATAAGGAGAGCAGGAAAAGAAAGAAAAATTACATATCAGGAGAGCAACGTTCATGCATCTTGAGGTGAATAAGGAAGAAACATTGATTAATGCATTATATGAAGGAAGTTATAATCTTATGATATTATGTCTGAAGTAATGAGTTTTACTTGGTTTTGTGCTTAAATTTGCATATTCATTGGTAAAGGTGTGGGAAAATGTTATTTTTAATGTTATAATAAAAATATAGGTAATTATGACATCGTACTGTACTTGGCTATATAATATCTTAAAATAATATTTGTTGATCAACGTTCTTCACTTTCTGTACTTGTTTTTTACACATTATTTGTTGTTTTTTGTTTCATTTTTGTAAGGAAACCTAAAACTCTATGTGACTTATATTTAAATCATACTTGACTTCTGAGTCCACCTCTTTCGAAAACACAATACAATAAACAAACAAGTAAAATTAAAGTTATTAAAAGTAGGAAACAAATAGATACAATACACTCTGTGCTGAAACTCTCTTACTTTGTTCACGTCTTGAACCAGATTTAAAATTGTGTTCCTAATTTTGTGGTCAGTATTTTTTTGTGACTCGGTATGCATTTTAATGAATCATGTTTTGTAATTGATTTATAAAAAGAACATTGTAAATGTGTATGATTGTAATATACACAGCCAACATTTATCAGTGACATCTTATATATTTCAGTCTTAAATCCATCGTGCGTTAAAGATGGAATAGACTCAACGTTACACTTGAAAATCCTGAAAGTATAGTACCTATTGGAATTTTTATCATTCACTGTTGAACTTACTAGTATTTCACTAAATATACCTGGAAGAGAGCAGAGAGATTGGAAAGAATGATAATGATTCCATCAGCCATCCTCAATAAGTGTTTCCGGAAGTGAGAACTTTGAGATTTCAAAGAGGATCAAGCCTCTTCAAAGAAATAGAAATTTAAAGTGGAGTCATTACCAACAACAGGTCGAGTTTTTATCTTTGGGCGGGGGGGGGGGAGGAAGGTCCATTAAACATGATTTTTAAAATCCTTAATCTCATTTTTGACAATTCACACCAAATATACTATGAAAAATTATAAAAGAAAATAGATATTCCTGTGTTATAATTATTAATTCAATACCCAAATTTTGCATTAAATGATTTTTGTTTTAGGAACAGTTTAAAAGAGCACCTTAATCTGATAAAATAAAATATGTCTTTTTGTGGTTATCACAATTTAATAAATTGGCAATAGCAATAATATAAAGTGAAATTACTCACTTATTGAAATTGTAAGTTAATAACTAAGAACTATACAAAGAAGCTTAATGTACCAAGCAATCACAATGATTCTATTGTAACCACCTTTTCTTTTCTTAACATGTTGTATTACCAAGTCAATTTTAAAATATAAAAGTTTAGACTCTCACAACACAATATTGAGTGAAAGAAGTTAGACAGAAAACAGAACTTATATTATGATCTCGTCAATATTAAGTTTAAAAATACTCAGAACTAATCTATCACATTTGAAATTAGGATAGTGGTTACCTTGGGAAGCTGGGTATGACTGGAAGGGCATGAAAGACATTCTGGATGCTGGTAATGTAATCCTTGATGCAGAAACTAGTCTCATGAAAATGTATATTTTGCAAAATTTTATTGAGCTCCAACTTAAGATTTTTGCATTTTTTGGTGTGTTTGTTATACCTCAATAAATTTTGCATTAACGATAAAAAGTTTATTTTAGGGGATAAATTTAAGTGAGGTGGCACTACTCTCGAACTTGCTCATAGTCATGTAAAAGAAACATCTTTGATTACCTGATTCAAACTCTGACTTTAACTTTAGTTGGAATGTGCTTTTTTATTTCTTATGCTGTGTTTTGCTAAATGAATAAAAACTCTGCAGCTCAAAACTTAAAAAGAAAACCGTTGATAACTATTTTTTCTTTGTTCTTTTTTCCCTCTTTAAGTAATAATGCAACCTAATGTTGAAATCTAATTGCCATTCCTCTAATGCCAAAACTAAGGTCTGTCATTATGTAAACCATCCAGATCATCTAAAGCGATGAGCTTCTGGTAGTCAGAGCTTGTTTTATCCTAAAGCTGAGAATTTTATCTTCTTAGAAAAGTCAAGAAATTCTTTATCCTGAAGTGAAATATCTGGGTTTTTTAAGTGACCTTGTCTAACACTTTAATCACATATATCAAATTTGAAGTTAGAGAGTCAGCCTCATGCTGCAACTTAATAACATTTATATTATTTACTCTTGTCGTCATTATTATATCCCAACTTTACCAGTTACTGTGTTGCCTATGGCTATTTAAATGTAAAAAAAAAAAGTTTAAACTAAACTAAAATTCAGTTCCTTAGTAACAATAGCCTCCTTTCAAGGGTTCAGTAGTCATATGTGACTATTGGCTACTGTATTGGACAGAGCATATTAAGAGCATTTCCATCATAGCAGAAAATTCTATTGAACAGCACTAATACATATAATTACAATAATACATTCCTCTGAGAGTTTTTATTTTATTAAAAGCGATTAGTTTTGTAGAACTTTTAGTATTGTAATGGCAAACATAAATACTTAATTCATGATATTTAATAATAAGGTCACTGGTTAAACTAAGAATAATCTGATAATACAAATATCAGTAAAAACACAACATTTACATATGTAGTATCATGAGCAGGGTATATATAGCTTTGTATTAATTCACTAAGATTAATTATGTTTTTAGATATTTTGCCTTGAAATAATTCTTAAATTGGCATTCTGAAAAGTTTCCCTGAAGTAGAAGTCATATAGCGAGCCTAATATATTATGCTCACAGCTTTATTAAACACACACTCACACACAACCTGTATTAAGCAACTATTACTTTTTATAATTCTAAATATTAAGAAACCTTAACATGCAGGTCATAAGCACCTACCACCAGGAATAAATATGGTTAACCAGGATACAAGATTATGAAAAAGGAAGTTGGATTAGTATTCTCAAATTATGACATGGCATTAACTCAGTAGAATCTCTTTATGCATCTCCAACATGGACCACGGCCTAGAGATGAACCCATTCGACATGCCAGTCATGACACTTAATTCATGGACTGGACTCTGTTAGTGTCTATGTCCTTTATGTCCACAGGGTCGAATGGTTGTCATAAGAATGATAATAACTACTGAACTGTGAATTAAAGTCTATAAGTCTATATAATATCCATAAAAAATAGACTCTTGTTATATTATTACTACACATGGAACATTACTCTTACAAACAAATAAGTCCTGTACTAAAAGTTATTTTTTCCTGATTATTTATAACCTGTGTTTTCCCCCTTGTAGGCCACTGATAATTATAATGCCATGGCATACAGACTCTCGGCCACCGTTCTCTCTTGTTTACTTCTCACCTCACTGTTTGTTTCCTCTCAGTCCTCATCTTGGAGTTCCTTAGGCTAAAAATTTTTTGTTTCCTTTTTCTCCTAAATCACACGTTCAATCCCATAGTAAATACTATTTTATATAGGTATAGTTATAAATGTAGATATCAATATAGACATAGATCTACATGTTATCTGTACCCTTTTAAACACTCCTACTATTACAACTTGGTGTAAACCACCATCATATTTTGCCTTTATCATTGTACAAACTCATTAACTTGCCCTAATGTCTCCACTCTTGCTCCATCCACTAATGTCTGGTTTTAATACAACACCCAAAGTGATTCGAATTTAATTCAGGTCCTATTATTTCTTAGCTTAAAACCTTCTAATGTCACCTCGATGTTTTCAGAAAAATTTTCTAGTCATTACAGAAGACTGCGAAGCTCTTGATTTTTTGTCCTCCAACAGCCTCATTTTCTGCTTTTCTTCTAAGTCATTGAAACTAGATACATTGGTCAAACTGCTTTTCAAACAGCCAGAGATTCTCTCACGTTAGCGATTTTGCAGTGGCTTTACCTAGAATGCTCCTTCTCCAAATGTGGTGTCATGCTATAATATCAAAAAAGAATATTCACATTTATCTCAAAAGACCATTAAAATACCTCTTCTTTTTTTTAGGAAATTGGGGTTGTACCAGAAACTAATTAAAAGCATGACCAATTCAAGCAGAAGATGATGAGGGTCTCTAGAGCTATAGAGGATCTTCAGAGGATTCAATATGTTAGATCTTTGCCACTGAGAACTTGAAATGCGGCTAAGTTGCATTGCGTTGTACTAGAAGTATAAAATACATAATGGATTTCAAAGATTTAGCATGAAAAACTATAAAATTATTTCCTTCGTAAGTTGTTATTTATTGATTAACTAATGGAATAATAATATATGTAAGATATTGTGTTCAATGTGTTGTTAAATTAATTTCACTATTTTTTAATCTTTTTCTATTAGGTACCAGAAAAATTAAAACTATATATCTGGTTAGTGCTTGTGACTCAGATGATATTTATATTGGATGTCGTTTTCTAAACTATATGGGAACAAATGGGGAAAAGAAAGAAACATAAGAGGTTTGTGATGAAGAATTAAAAGGACTTAGAAATAAAACACGTAAATGGGCAATCTCTGTTTTTAGAATTTCCTGCTTCACAAATGTTTCTTCTTTTTTTTTTGACCGTATTTAGCGATAGATTCCGATGATAGAAATATTTTGTTAAACATTTTTCTTAGTAATTAACACGTAAAGAATAAAAATTCAGCAATTTTATAAGAATGTTTTAATAGTTATTTTTATTTTGCAATTACAGTTGATATTCAATATAATTTTATATTAGTTTCAATTATACAGCATAGTTGTTAGACATTTATAAATAGTTCCAAAATTGCAAATGTTAGTTTATTATGCCAAATAATAAAAATTCTGCTATATAAGTTCAATTTTATTAATATTTGGTATAACAAAGTGTCATACATATTTCTGGAAGTATTTGCAAAGAGGCTATTCTAGAATAGTAACATAAATAATATCTAGTTATCTTAAACGTTTAAATACCTTTGCTATAGATGATAGAAGAATTCAGGGATGATGGATTTTTTTGTAAAATCAAAATTTTATCTGCAAAAGCTTATTCTCCATTTGCGTAGTCAAAAATGTGTACATTCTACATAAATCATGTATTAACACTTTAACAAGATTTAAAATTTTAAAGACAACTATTAACAGGTAAGTATGAGCAAACTATTTTTGGGTTAAGTACAGTATGACTTTTGTTTTTTTATCCAAATTAAAAATACATAATTTCTATATCTTAATAATACAAAAGTATGTTTTCAAAACTTATTAAAATTGGGAGATCTTTTTGATAAATTGTAAGTTTAACACATTTATATGTGTGTGTGTGTGTATATATATATATATGTATATATATATATATATGATATATATATATATATATATATATATTTCACAGGATCTTAAATCTTAATTATTTTGTTAATTCAATCAGAATTTAGTCCCTAAGCACATTAACAAATTAGAGATTCCCTTTCAATAAGTAATTTATCTTCTGAGAAATTCCTGACTGTTCTTAAAAGGCAAACAATAGGGTGCCTTATATCTGCTAGGCCAAAAATTGCTGCATTCCAAAAGTTTACTTGTGTATGAGCTTCTAAAACTCAGAAAAGTTTTTCTATACAAGGGCAAATTCTATTAAATCCATGAACCCAGGTACAACTAACATTCTAGTTTTTCATTGTCCTATAATTAGTAAGACTCTAATAGCTATGTGTAATAGATCCCATGTGTAATGAATCCATGACAAACAGCATGGCAAATGAGTGTTTACCTTGGTAGACTGATGGTGTAACAGAAAAAACACTCCAAATTTCAGCAGTTTAAACAAACGCATTTGATTTATCTCTCACAAGATATAGCAATGAGTGTGTACATGGTTGGGTGATGTTTTGTCAGCTTTTCTACATATAGGGTTTACAGTCTCAATTTCCTTTAACTTGTGTTTTTGCCCTTTTGTTGACTTTTTCATTCAGATAGAGATTGGGAGAGGAAGGGTAGGTTCACACAGCTTTAAGAATACTATTTCTTCCTTTGCACTTACTTTATACATTGATCAGTACTCCATCATAGTGCTCCACCAAACTACAAAGGAGGTTGAGGAATCTATTCTTACTGAGATAACATTCCATGGTTACTATTTGTTTCAGGCATTTGCTTTTGACCACAAATTTCACTTCATTTCATTTTCTTACATTCCTTGATTCGGTGTTGAAAGACAGGGAAAAAGATAAGAAAAGAAGAAAAGAGAGAGAGGAAGAGTGGAAGGAAAAGGACAAAACGAAGGAGGATGGAAGGGAGAAAACAGTTTTGTAAGTATCATAAACATATTTCTAGAGATTTTGGCCATGTGTTTATACTACTAAGAACAAAAATAAAAATAAAGAAACAGAAACAAAACAAAAATACTTCTGTATAACTTCTTTCTCTTGTTTTACTCAGGATGCATAAGAAAAGAAAGTTACATAAAAACTGTGATAATCCCATTTCTATTGAAGTTATTTATTTTTTTTATGAAGACACTATCAAGATTCATCTACATGTTTAAGGAAAATTTAAATGTTTAGTTCCAGACATCTATAATGAGTTAGGGATGCAGGGCTGTAGCAGATACTGTTAACTATTTGCTCATAGCTGGTAGTAGAACTGATGCCTGGCTTAGTATAGACTGCAAAACATAATTATCGGGCTCACACAATGGTTTGAAAAATTTCTACTTACTTGTAAATATTTCAAATCTGGAACTGTATAAACACATAGTAATTTTACTAGTTAACCTCTTCAAAAAGTCATAAACTCATTTCTATTTATCCCTATCATTTCATACTTTTGTCTACTTCACTTATTTACGTTACCTCTTGGTCCCTGAAGACACTGAGTTTCTGACTTCTGATAGAAAATCTGTAAGCAACTATATCAAAAATACTTGTAAGCATAAAATCATCCCTAGGATAAATTATGTTTAGCTATATGGTGATAAATATACTTAATCTATAATATTCAATTTATGGTCCTGATGCATATGCATTTTTACAATTTTAATAGTGTATCTTGTATATGCAGGACAATATGTGATTTGAATTTACATTTTTATATCCATATTGGGCACATATTCTGGAGTCAGACAGCCTGTGCTAATTGGCTCCGAGTTATTAAATGTCTCTTTGTTCTATCAGTTTTCTTATTTAAAATTTGAATAATAATTATACCTACTGACATGGTAGTTATTAGAATGAAATGAGTTAAAGGCTGTAGAATATTGAGGACAAACATAAAGCGTATGTTGTAAACAGAGAATAAATACTTTTAGTTTTCTTCATTTTTCTAAATAAGAATAGAAAGAATTCTGTAAATTTGAATAAATAGGACAAATTCATAAACAGCTGTTTGAATTTATTTTAACCCATATGTAAGCTTTTATGTATATATCTCTTTATCTACACATACATAAATGTGGCTAAAGCAGATGTAAAGAGTTTCTATGATGATTACATGGAATGAATTATTCTAAGTAGTCATATCTCAGATTCCTAGTCACAATGAATAAATGATATTTATAACATCTAAAGGCTGTGTTTTTCATTCTTCTGAGTGTCTTTAAAGAACACATTGAAAAACAAACAAAAAAACCTTCTCTCATGTTCTAGGAAATAACCAAAAACAAACAAAGAAACAAAATCTACAAAAGTTGAAATCATTAGAGTTCTGTAACTTCTAAGTAAACAACAGTCTATCATTCTCAACATTCCCCAAGTTAGTGGAGATTGCATGACCAAAAACATCATTTATTCCTAAATTTAAAACTGTCTATGCATAGTAGAAAAGACATAAAAGTTATTTTTAATTATAGAATTGTTAATAAGTAAAAGTGAACAAATTCTGGGGTTTTTTTCTTCTTTCAGGTTTCTGTGGTCAATCTGCTGGATATGCAAGTCATTTTTTCTAATGTTCCCCCAACTTTAGTGGAGAAAAGGATAGAAGATCTTACTGAGTAATGGATTTTTGTTTACTTATATATTTATTATAGCACACCTATGATTTTTAATGGATTATATCAATTATATAACTGTAATGTTTAGATTACATACACTTTAAAACACTGCCTTAATAATAATTTAGCTTGATATTTTTCTGAAATAAGTAGCTTTATTTGAAATATATGAAGATTCTGAGATTACTTTCAAATAATAAAACAGATGTAAGAAGATATTATTCAAAATACATTCACTGATGCATCAATGTAACCTCAAATGCAGCATGTAGGAATTAAATCATAACATTAATTATGTGAGTATAAATCATGATTTTCATGGCCCCATATTATTCAAATAGCTCATTATCTAAGCAACCAGCTAATCTAGAGAATGCTATTTTTCAAAGTGGTGTATCTAGATGCCTAAGGCTTATTCTTTCAAAAAAATAATGATACATTTTAAACAATATATATTTTTAATTATTCTAAAATAGATGCCATGCCCTCTGCCTTTGAACCTGTTACATTGAACATGATTGAACATGTTATTGTTGACTCAAATTGGTGATTATTTATTAAGCTACATGTTCTCAAATATACTGAATGCTCTCAAAGATTATTAAAATGTCTTTACTATTTCACTCTTAACTACCCTAGCCTAGACTGCCATCCTTTCACAATTTCTATATTGGTATTTATTTCTTATTCTGTCTTCTTTTGAGTTCAGGTTGACAAATGTCAGTGGTCACTGTTTATCTGCCTCTCTCTAGCAAAATATTTCCCAATTCTGATAGATAACTAACCTTTTAGTAATTATGTGTCAAATAATTACTAAATTATTGGCACCGATTAAGGCAGATTGTTTCTCTTATAATAAAGGCATATGTGTTTAATAACAATGATTCGTGAACATTTTATGAAATTTAACCCTTGGCTGTCACATAAAATGTCCTATGATAGAGATGATTACTAATATTTGTGCATGGAATATCAATCATGCAGTGTCCTGTTTATATCTTCAAAAGTGGTTTATGTATGTTTAAGCCATATCAAAATCATGGCTGATGACCTGAACATTTTAGAATTATGCCTATTTGTTAGGTGCTTTAAAGCCATCTGTTGGGGTAGGCTTTCTTTGATTACATCATTCAAAAGAGATGATACTCTCTTCAATCTCTCTAACTTTTATTCTTCTATATTTTTCTTCAAATCATTATCTAATATTTTTATTGTATGTCAATTTTTACACTGAATATACGCTCTGTGAGGCTAGGAAATCTTTTTTTCACTGATAGAATTCCAGTTATATGGAAGGCACTCAATACATGTTACTTAATGAAAATTTTGTACAAGCAAAAGTATGATGTTCACTTTTAGAGGAGCTGTGACTTCATATAACATTGGTTTTGAAATGTAAGCTTGGACAAATAATTGAAGCGTGCCCAGACTCAGTTTCACCATTTAATGACAAGAGCTAATAAAAATAATATTCTAAGATTGTTTTGAGAAATAAACGATATAAGTCATCTCGGACAATGAAAATCATGAACATTTAATGAATATTAAATATTTGACATAAATGAGGTTAGTGGCCTAAACTAGGGCACGTCCTAGAGAGGCCAGAGTTTTACTCTTTCTACTCAAAGAGCATAGTTTAGTAACAAGTTCACGATGTGGATTCAGACAGACAAATTAGAATCCTATTATAGCTGTGTGATCTCTGAGCAAGATATTTAACACTTACAACCACACTTTCTCATCTTGAATATTGGAATAAGGATGTCGACCTTGTGTTGCTTTTGATAGAATTAACTGTGCATTTGCAAGTGCAGTAGGCATAGCAGGCACATGTCTGATTTTTCTTGGTATATTTTTAAAAGTCTGTGTCAAGTTAGAGACTCTTAAGCACAAAAATTTCAAATCCCTATTAGAACAGTTTTATATTCATAGCAATATTGAGCAGAAGATACAGAGAATCGCCATATACTCCCTGCCCAGTGAGCACCCAAAGCTTCCCTCACTATCAATATCTTTCACCAGAGTGGTGCACTTGTTACAATCAGTGAACCTACAGTGAAACGTCATAATCACCCAAAGTTCATGCCTAACATGAAGATTCACTTCTGGCATTGTACATTCTGTGGGTCTGACTAACGTGTAATGATATGTATCCATTATTATAGTATCATACAGATTAGTTTCACTGCTCTACAAATCCTCCATGCTCCAGCTATTCATCTCCCCCTCCTGCACTAACCCATGATCTCTTTACTTTCTTCACTGCTTTGTCTTTTCCAAAATGTTGGAATCATAAAATATGTAGCCTTTTGGATCTCTCTTTGAAAAATAATTTAGTAGATGAAAGTGGTGGTGATAAGGACTGTTAGACCTGATTCAGCACCATGAATCTTCAAACACTCACTGTTAATGTCCAGGAATGAATAATGAAAATACACACTTAACCGAGGTAGACAGCAGAGTGCCCATTTGTTCAGTAAATGTAAGAATTTATTGTTCCGATGACCAGACGAACCAGCACATTCATTTCCTATACAAATTCTTAGATGACAAGTCACATCATCATCAAAGTCATTTTCTATATTTCTCGTGAGGCATCCCTACCCTTTGAAGTGGAAAACTTGAATTCCATATGGTCATCACATATATATATATTTTAGGAAATCCCGTATATGAGGACAGATTATAATCCAAAGTTTCCTTGGTAAACAGGAAACCAGTACAAGCTGGGAAAGTTGATAAAAGGAAAATTTAATGACCTCGTATGTCCATTTCACAATGGGGAATGTTTTGTTTGCTGGCTAAGAGCACAGTGCCTGGAAAATAGTAGGCTTGTAGTAAATGTTGGCTGCTATGGTAATGATAGTAATTACTCTCCAATCCCCTGGAATTGGCTTACATGGCCACACTGAATTTTTAAAATTAATTTTGTTACGTTATGATTATAGAATTAATCAATGTCCCTTTGTAATGAAACACAACCTCTTTTTGTTATATTAATGTATTCCAGCCATCTCTATGCCCCATACATATGTTCTTGCATATCGATGTTCTTAAGGATTTTAGACTGACCTTAAGATTTGTCTCTTTGTGGGTCTTGTGTTTCTTTTACTTGCAAATTCTTGAGATTAAGTAGTAGAAGAAATTGCTGTGAGGATAAGGTTAATGACACCTTACTATAAACAATAAATGATTGCCAATACCATCCTTTAAAAAAGCTAAGAAATATTTTCATTTTATGTCTTCTTTCTTTCTTTTTCCTTCCAACTCACCATGAAGCCCAAATGAAAAACAGGAAATTGGAATTCTAAAATTTAAATCCTTGGGAATCTGCTGAAATGACATTTTCAAAAATTACAAATTAAAGAGTTTAGAAATACTGTCATGATATGAATTGGAATTGATAATTTAAGTCCCCAAGTCAGTCAAACACTTTTATTACTTTCTAAATACAATGTGAAAAACTAATGATAGTAGAACCTTATTGAAGTAGTTACTGCTTTGATGTAGAAGAGCCCAGTTCCATGAAATATTTATATATCATCTGAAATATGTCTGTGTAAATTATAGCTCCTGGATTAAGGTTACAAGAAATATTTTAGAAATCTAGTCGAGATATCTGTTTCTAGGATGAGAATTTTAGTCTCTTTGAAAGAGAACCTATGAAACATGAAACAATAAATGTCAGCACTTCTATTTTCTTACATAAGTATGTTAGAGACTTGGTTTGGAGGGGAAGGGTTAAGTTGAAGAGCCAATGAATAAACACAGTATCTTTCATCAGTTTCACTCTCTCTTTTTTTCAGAGTTGTGGGGGTAGGGGACTTTCTGTAAAGAAACATTAATATTTTAATAAAAAATTAAAAAATACTTTTATAGTTTCTAATAATGACATTAAATTTCCTTGTTTTATTTATTGCTTATTTTATTATAATATTAAAATGTTAACAATAATTTAACATTTAAAATGATAATTTTAAAATAATAATTTTAATAAAATACTTTTATAAATAAAACCTTGTTTTCAGAAATAGGTCGTAGGTTGGATTTAGCTTATGAGCTTTAACTAGCCAACTGCTAATTTAGAACATCATACTCTCTAGATAAAAAGGGTTTCCGAAGCTTATTGTTTCTATTCCAATTCCTATAAGAAAACATTTTGGGGAAACCTCATATAAAATTCCTAAGTGATATATTAAACTTTTTCTCCTTCAGGATGGCTGTTGTTCCTTTTGAATTAAGAGAATCTAGGCAGCCCAGTAAGTCCAGATCCAAAGGAACCTAAGTTGAGAGCAGAAAGATTGGATAGGGAAACACCACAGAGAGGCCTGCAGGATATATATAGCATTTAGGTAGAAAACTAAAGTGAAGAAAAAGTACCAGGAGTACAAGAATTAGGATATTATAAAATATTCAAAATTGTCCTGCTCTTTGCTCAATTATATACAAGCACATTTATTTTATAAAATGAACATCAAGACAAAATATTTTAAGTCATTTAAAATAAAAAATCATATTTTCTAAATTAACAACATATTAAATTATCTGTTTTTCCCTCAAGGGTTCATTGCAGAATATATGGAATAATAGGATGCATTACATCATAAAAAGTATAATAATCGAATAAGCTCATAAGTTACTTGATTAAACAAAATAATATGAGTTTCTTGAAAACAGAATTCCTAAATGCCTTTAGTACAGTAGAGGGCCATCTGAATTTGTGGTGATGGGTATAGTATGCATTGCTCCCAAATATAATTGATTACAGAAACTTTAATTTTCAGGATAATTAAAAAAAACACACTAGAATTTCAAGGCAAGCACATAGGATAACACTGACATTGATCATTTCTGAAACATGGTTTCCAAAAGCCAGTATGTTATCACTTTATGCATTACTCTTATAAATAGGTGTTTTTTAAATCACAGTGCCTTTAAAAGAGAATTTTTTTTTACTGTAAAAAAAATGACCAAGAAATCATATTTTACTTCTAGATAAGTTTTGAATTAATAACATCATGGGTGTTATCTATGTGAATGCCCATCTGGACTATGAAACAAGGACCAGCTATATGCTTTGAGTGCAAGCTGACTCCCTGGAAGTTGTCCTCGCCAATCTCCGAGTTCCTTCTAAAAGTAAGTTATATTATTTAAGGGATGTTCAATAAAACAATGATGTTCAGCTCATCATCTAATGAAATACATATGTATAAATGTTCTCAGTAAAAAATGTAGAAAGATAATGGGCACTCAGAGATGTTTTCTCATTTATTTTCATTTTTGATAGATGACGACATTGAGAGGATTTCATACTCCTGAAATGTCAAGACAATAACATGCTATTTCCATCGAAAACTGTATCCATCAACTTCCTATGAAACAAATACGTAGTTAAATTTAAAAAAGAAAATTTTGGTAAATATTTAGGTTGTGGAACTTGGTATTTTTTACCAAATAGCTCTGATTTCTAGGAATAGAAATATATTTAGTACTCATATGAATATAATACAGCTGGCTCTCATTACTGTAATTTGAATGTAAATCTAAGGATAATAGCAATTTACATAAAGCACACATGTATGTTTGTATATGCCACATTATGCATGTAGAGGTGAGGCAGAATAGCGAATTCATGAACTATCCTCTCAAAAATTCATGAAGACTAAATGCCAAATATTTGTTTACTGCCTGATTCTTGAATATTGTTACTAGCATGTCATAACTAACTTTTGCTTCTTCAGAATGAATTACAGAGACATGTATTTCTAGCACAGTTTTATTAACATGACCTATAAACAATTTCTAGTCTGTTAACCATGCAAATTATTGTTATGTATGTCAAGGTTAATTAATTGTTTACAGATTCATCCTTTCTTCAGAATTAGCTGCTCATGGTTAGGAGCAATACCACATATCATATGAATAAAGATAAGAAACAGAATAAATTGAATTCATTAAAGAAATATTTTATTGGGATTTCTGTACCAAGAAGTTATTAATGAAGTCAATTACAAAGTAAGTTGTATGACTGTACTGTAATTTAATATCTAAATGAAAATTAATAATTAAAAAGAAAAATTTAGAACTCATTTCCAAAATTTGAAATCAGCAGCATTGAAAAACATTTTACTCTTTAGCACGGAACATCTTAAACATAAATAAAATTATGGAACTATTACAATGAACTTCCACCTATCAACTACCCAGCTTTAACATTATTGAGTCCTAGGAAATTTTTTCCCTATACTTCCAATTGCTCCTCATTCCATTCTATTGAAGCAAAGCAGAGTCATATTTCACCTGTAAATATTTTAATATGTATCTCTTACATATAAGGACTGTACAAACTTAATCACAATACATTTTACTTGCCCCCAAGTTAACAAAAATTCCTTCATATCAACAAATACCCTGTCAATATTTATATTAACATTTTATTCACATCAGGATCCAAATAAGGTCCATCTATACACTGCAATAGGTTGATAGGTCTTTTAATCTATAGGCGTCCGCACTGTCACTTCTTTATACTCACCTCATTCAAAACTCCAGATTTCTGAAGTCTGGATACTGATGACTATATATTCAGTGGCTCATTTCATATTTTTCTGTCTCCTCTATTTCCTATAAATCACTAGTTAGAAGTTGAGTCCTGATTAGATCCAGGTTTTTGTTGTTTTTAGAAATAAATCATTGGTGATACACTATCCTCTTATCCTCAGGGTATCTACTTTCCAAGACCCTCCATAGTTGCTAGAACCCTCAGATAGTACTTAACCCTGTATGTAGTATATTTTTTTTCATATCTATAGCTATGATAAAGTTCAACTGATAAATTAGCACAGTAAAGGAGTAATAAGAATAACTAAATAAAATAGAACAATTATAAAAATATATATAAAAAGTTATGTGAGTATGCTTAGTCATTTCAAGGGATCTTTTGCTGATGCCTTCATATAGCCTCAATATTTTCTGGTGCAACATATTGCTGTCAATTGGAACATATTTTCTGTACATGTCTTCTGCCCATAAATGAAGTGTCTTTCCCATCTTAACTAAACACTTGTCATGCACTGTGACCATAACTTTCAGTTTGAGTTGTAGCTCAGCAAACCTAGCAAAAATTTCTCTTTCTTTTTTCACAATTTCATGGACAGAAGATTTGTTCTTAGTGTATATTTTAGCATACACTTCGTTTTCTTTCATTATAAAGTGGGACTTTTATCATTTTACTTAAACCAGAAATTTATGGCTTCTCTTTGGAGTATCCCAATTGCTTGTATCACTACAATTGCACTTTGGGGCCATTATTAAGTAAAAAAAGGGAAACTTGAACAGAAGCACCACAATAACAGGAAGGATGATCTGAAAACCAACAGGGCTACTAAGTGACTAGTGGGCAGGGAGTATATACAGCATGGAGACATTGCACAAAGGATTGATTCAAGTCCCAGGTGGGATAGTGGGAGAAAGATTTCATCATGCTTCTCAGAATAATGCGCAATTTGAAATTTATGAATTGACAATTGAATTGTTTATGTCTGAAATTTTCCACGTCATATTATCATATGACAATAACTGAAACCTGTAAAAGTGAAATCAGAGATAAGGGGGCTACTTCATATACTATTTCCTTAAGGAGGTACACCAAATCCCTTTGACTCTCCTTTGTGATAGTAGCATCTATTGACGGTCATTTCCTACCTATTAAATCCTTTCAGTTATTCTGTTTATTATTTCTACAAAGAGGAACCTCTCCATATCAAATATTTCATTACCCGAAGGTCCTACTCCCATAGTAAAGACAGGGGAAAAGTATATTTCTTTCCTTTAAGTCACTGAACTACAAAATAATAAGTTGATTCACTTTCATACTCTATGACCTATCTCGATTCTGTTGAAAGTACTCAATTATGCAGTTGTAGTTTGAAAGGACAAAGAGACACTATGCAAACAAAAGCGGGGGTGTACTTTCAATAGGCAAACACGTGGATGTGACTGTGCTCCAATAAAATTGTACTTACTATAACAAGCATGGCCAGACTTGACCAAGGACCTGCAGTTTACTGACTCTTGTTCTGATTCTTTACTTTATGTAATATGCTTCACATCCTTTCTTATTTTCATTTAGCTACTGTTTGTATATTTTCTACTGCGAGCAATGCTTCTGCTTCATCTCTACCTTTCCCAAACATATAAATTGAAGTAACATTGTTTTCTCACTGTTCATATGAATAATTTAATTAGTCATATAGTTATTTGTCTTGTGCGCTAGTAAGCTCCTGAGAGCAATCTCAATGGTTCAGTATTTCCTATGTTCGCATTACTTAGAATTTATCTGAGGCCCTTGTAATTGAACCTAAATTTGGATAGATATTTTATATGAACCTTGACCCATATTGTTTTTCTTTGTCTTAAACATATTACTCTATTTTCTTCTCCTATGAGGCATTAATCTCAAAAGATGTAACAAGAAATTGGTTTTCTTTTTAAATGGGTTTTGAACTTATTTCATGTTTTCAAAGAGTTGACTTTTATTTTTAAGTCCAATATTGTTTTAACATATCTCCATATTGGCTATTCTGAGTCATTTTCTGCTTAGACATGATATATCTCTTCAAGTATTATTTCAGAAAAGTTTTATTTATTTATTTACTCATTTTTTATGTTAAATTTTTAATTTAGTTGATTGGGGTAACATTGGTTAATACAATTCTATAATTTTCAGGTGAACATTATCATTTGACCACTGCATATTCCATTATGTGTTTACCACCCAAAGTCCAGTTTCCTTCAGCTACCATATATTTTATCATTTGTACCCTCTTCACCCTCCTCCTAAACCCTATATTTGAGCCCCTCTACCCCGTCTACCTCTTCCCTCTACCCCCACTCCACTAGGAACCACTAGTCTATACTTCTCTGGTAACCACTAGCCTATATTCCATGGAAAGTTTTCTTGAATTCTATATTTTAACCTTTTTTCTGTTTCCTTCATTTGTTTTCCATCTTAGGAGACTCTTATTATATAAGTGATAAATCTGCTCTTTTCCTTTAAATTTATTTCTAATCTATTTAACATCTTTATTCATTGCATTTAGATTTAATATTTTTATTTAAGATTTTTTTTCTAATTCAGATGAATATTTTTTATCTCTTCTCTTCTTTTAATAAATTAGCTTGTTTTAAGTTACGAGTACAGTTTTCATCATTTTGAAAAAAAGTTCATTATTTTAGGACCATTATTTTGCTTGACATTTTCTTTTTCCTTTCTGACTTTGACCATGATTCTTTCCTATCATTCAGGTTTGAATAAAATTAGCCTTTACATTCTCTTGAAAAGAAAGTTGCACTAAGTTAGCTTTTCTAATTCAAAGCTTTAGAATATTCATTTTAGTATTTTTCTAATGTTAAAATATATATCCTTTTATTTTTGAAACCCACTTGCTCTTTAATGTGCTTCTACTTTAATTGGAGATTTTTTCTTTTTTTCTTTTCTTTTTTTTTCTGTTTTACCCTATTGTGTCTGTCTTGCTCAATTTGTATTTTGTTCTCAGTGTTTTCTACTCAGTGTGGACTTTTGTGCTGAACTGTTTTCCTGTTAGTAAAGTTTTCCTTTAGTGTAGCTGGACATCTTTGACATTGACTGGCTCTCATGACCAACAGAAAGCTTTATCCTTCTCTGAACAATCATACTTGCTGATACTGTAGAGATTGTCATCATACTTGCTGATACTGTAGTGATTTTGTTTATTTCAATTGTTTTCACTCACATTCAATAAGTTAGCTTATTGTTTTATTAAATTGTAGATATTATTTGTGGGGTTTTGGTTTGATACTATGTTTTCCTACTTCAATAAGTTTGCACGTGAGGAGACCTAGAAGCAGGAAAATTTCCACAGAAATAACTATACAGGTTAATAATTTAACCCAATAAAGTTGCATAGATGTTGATAAAATAGAAAAGATTCCTGGGCAGAAATAAAGGACTTTATTCCACCAAAAAATACTAGTAAGTGTATCAACATAGTAATCAGCATAGTGATGCAGCTCTCCTAAACTTCAAAAGTTCACAGGAAATTGTAGGTCCAGATAAAACCTGCTCATGCATGAAGTACAGCACCAAAAAAAAAAAAAAACCCAAAAACAACAACAGAAAAAACACTTCTAAATGTAAAGACTCTGCCACTGTGATAGCTAGCAACAGCAAGTCTTTGTCAAATGGGAGATCAAGAAAATGCTAGACTATGTTATGCATTCCTGTACACATTATCTCACTTTTCAGAATTCCCAGCTGCATAGACAGTCATGTGTCCCAGATGAAAAATGTTCAGAGCATTTCCACTTTGGCACACTCAGCAAGATATATAGAACTACAAAAGGCCCAAGGTTTATAGTCTCCCAATATTTGGCTAGCCAAATCTCGCACTGTTTATAATGATGGAGCATTCTAGAAGATTCAAATATTACATTGTCACCTTAATCAATTCCAAAATGCAAACTTTAACCCAAGGATATTTGAAATATTTGTTGAATCAGTGGAATAGTTTCACAGTTGATGAATCTGAGAGAATGGGAACTATGTAACCCTCTGATTTTTACATTGTGTTAGCTATTACTACATTTAGGACTGAGGTTTCACTCTATTGCATTGTTTTTTTATCCAGGGCTTCTACATATAGTTTTCCTATTTCCGAAATAATGGCTGTTATTTTAAACTCCATTAATCGTATTTGGAAGTAGTGGGTAACATCATAAATATATGATGAACTTAATAACCGAATTATAAATAAAATAGTCCAAGTTTACAAAGGACATTTTTAAAGAGCGAATTTTCCAAAAATGAATAAATAAACATAGAAAGAAAGCTGTTATTTTGATGTATTGGTTCATTTGACTACTGCTAAAACAAAAGTGACAAAATAAAGAGAAAGTATATCCCAATAAGTCACAAATATGATATCTCTTTTATGTTGTTGTTGTTGTTGTTGCTGTTGCTGCTGTTGTTATTTTCTATTCAATAAACTCTAGGCTTGCCACATCATTGGCTATCAGTTCAGGATCTACAGAGAGGGCTGGTGGTACACAGTGCAGTTTAGTACAGAAGAATGAACAATTATCAACTGAATCATCAGAGAAAGCTTTTCAAATAGGTTGACATAGAGCTATATCTTGAAGAAGGAAAAGAATAGGTTTGAAGGAACAGTTCCAAATACAATAAGCATAACAAGAAATGATGATGTATTAAATTAGAAGTTTAGACAAAAGTCCCAAGATGCAATAAACCTACAATTGCAAAGAACTGTACAAGAAACAGATACAGATTATTGGAGATATTTAAAATAAGAACAAACAGCATAAGAATTAACCACTCTAAAATCCATATTCCCAAGGAGAACAAAAGGTTAACAGAAAGACTGCAGAAGTGATTTTGTGTCAAATACTCCTTTGGGAAAAAAAAAAGTTGTAAAGTATTTGCATTCTCTTTCTCATTCCCCTAGATGTTCAAGCCCTTGGAAAAGAGGTTGTGAGGATACTTACCTTTCTCTCATTGTATTGTTGGCAACTGAAGAAAGACCACTGCGTCCCTGTGTTTCAGAGGGCACATTGAATTCAAGTCTGAGATCTGTGAGGTAATCCAGAGTGTAAACTATAGAGCTGAAAAGTGGTTCTGATGGCTGGAGTAGAGGGGCATCACTGCTACTTTAAAAAGGCCAGAACTCATAGAATTATGCAGGCAAAGAGCTTGTGAATGTTACCCAAAGTCCAGATTTGAGACACATGCGAATGCTAGATTTGTGTGGATCCTCTCTAGCAGGGTCACCTGGAGGAGTGATGAGAATTCAAACAGGCAAAGCTGGAGATGAATTGCTGAACTTCTCCTGACGTGACCATATGGAATTAAATGAAATGTGCGGCCCAAATCAAGTTGCTGTGCGAGAGCACTTCTGGAGCTGAAAGTGTCCCATGGATGATGTCTCTTTTAAGCACAGGTCTGACTCACAGCATGTTCAACCAATTTACAATAGTAATAATTAATTTGGAACTTTCCTCCCTACCTTACCCATCTTTTCTCCCCAGTCTCCAATTGCAGATGATGGCAACTTGAATGTTAAAAGAGCAGCTTGTAGTAAACTGAAAAGGAGGTGATGAATAGAGAGAAAGGAAGTCAATTACAACCTCTTCTATCCAAGAACACATCTTAGCTGGGAAGAGAGGACAAATTTACCATTAAATAAAATTCGAAATATTGACTGATATATTAAATTAGAGAATCTTTTATTTTTAAAACTTAGCATGCTTATAGTGCTTTCTATTAAGTAGAATCATGTTTTTAAGAAGTTATGAGATTTTTTGGAGCTTTCATTCGACAGCAGAAGAAAAGACTATCTCAAGTCAGCAAATACAGGAAATAATAGAAAAGAAAAATAGACTTTTATGATTATCTTTCATATGTCTATATTAAGCATACTGATGTTTCAGTGTGGCTGCCAAACAGAATAGAGTCAAAAATTTTGTAATGATTTTAAACTCCATGAGGGCAAAGTTTTTGTCTATGTGCTTTGATATATCCCAATAGCTTAAAATGCGTAACACATGAATATACTCAACAAAGATTTGTCTAGTGAAGTAGTGAGTCTGGAATGTTAAGGTCAGATTATGAAGGGATTTGAATATCAGGCTAACAGTATGCAAATATGCAGCATATATACCACCTATACTTCCTATGCCATAGCACACTGGTCACTCTTTCATTCCCATAATTTAGATAGTCATAACAACAGATGTAGCCAGTAAAATGTCTTAATTATGGGAATGTGTTTAGGAGCTGCTCCCCAGTGCTTGATATTATAGGGACTCTGACGAGTTTGGAGGATTTCTCTCCTTCCACATTCATAGTTAGGAAGTAAAGGTTGATTTCTCAATCTTTTGCCACAAACCCTCTGGTCTTCCAGATTCCCAGGTTTACTTCTCATCTGCTGGACCTAAATTCTCAGGTATCCATAATTTCTTCTTTAGTTCTCATGATTTTTTAGCCCCATTATTTTTGATCAAATAATTATCTTCATTTTATGAAAGAAAGATAAATATGAATGCATTCATGTTTTGAATGCTATTTCAAAATTATGAATACTTATTTGTTCCTGTCTATGATCTCTGTCTACCCAGAGAAAAATCAAATGAGTTTGTTTAAACTGCTGAAATTTTGGAGATTTTTGGTTACACCCACAATCTACCAAGGTAAACACTCATTTGCCATGCTGTTTGTCATGGATTCATTACACATGGGATCTATTACACATAGCTATTAGAGTCTTACTAATTATAGGACAATGAAAAACTAGAATGTTAGTTGTACCTGGGTTCATGGATTTAATAGAATTTGCCCTTGTATAGAAAAACTTTTCTGAGTTTTAGAAGCTCATACACAAGTAAACTTTTGGAATGCAGCAATTTTTGGCCTAGCAGATATAAGGCACCCTATTGTTTGCCTTTTAAGAACAGTCAGGAATTTCTCAGAAGATAAATTACTTATTGAAAGGGAATCTCTAATTTGTTAATGTGCTTAGGGACTAAATTCTGATTGAATTAACAAAATAATTAAGATTTAAGATCCTGTGAAATATATATATATATATATATATATCATATATATATATATATATATATCATATATATATATATACACACACACACATATAAATGTGTTAAACTTACAATTTATCAAAAAGATCTCCCAATTTTAATAAGTTTTGAAAACATACTTTTGTATTATTAAGATATAGAAATTATGTATTTTTAATTTGGATAAAAAAACAAAAGTCATACTGTACTTAACCCAAAAATAGTTTGCTCATACTTACCTGTTAATAGTTGTCTTTAAAATTTTAAATCTTGTTAAAGTGTTAATACATGATTTATGTAGAATGTACACATTTTTGACTACGCAAATGGAGAATAAGCTTTTGCAGATAAAATTTTGATTTTACAAAAAAATCCATCATCCCTGAATTCTTCTATCATCTATAGCAAAGGTATTTAAACGTTTAAGATAACTAGATATTATTTATGTTACTATTCTAGAATAGCCTCTTTGCAAATACTTCCAGAAATATGTATGACACTTTGTTATACCAAATATTAATAAAATTGAACTTATATAGCAGAATTTTTTATTATTTGGCATAATAAACTAACATTTGCAATTTTGGAACTATTTATAAATGTCTAACAACTATGCTGTATAATTGAAACTAATATAAAATTATATTGAATATCAACTGTAATTGCAAAATAAAAATAACTATTAAAACATTCTTATAAAATTGCTGAATTTTTATTCTTTACGTGTTAATTACTAAGAAAAATGTTTAACAAAATATTTCTATCATCGGAATCTATCTTTGTCGCTAAATACGGTCAAAAAAAAAAAGAAGAAACATTTGTGAAGCAGGAAATTCTAAAAACAGAGATTGCCCATTTACGTGTTTTATTTCTAAGTCCTTTTAATTCTTCATCACAAACCTCTTATGTTTCTTTCTTTTCCCCATTTGTTCCCATATAGTTTAGAAAACGACATCCAATATAAATATCATCTGAGTCACAAGCACTAACCAGATATATAGTTTTAATTTTTCTGGTACCTAATAGAAAAAGATTAAAAAATAGTGAAATTAATTTAACAACACATTGAACACAATATCTTACATATATTATTATTCCATTAGTTAATCAATAAATAACAACTTACGAAGGAAATAATTTTATAGTTTTTCATGCTAAATCTTTGAAATCCATTATGTATTTTATACTTCTAGTACAACGCAATGCAACTTAGCCGCATTTCAAGTTCTCAGTGGCAAAGATCTAACATATTGAATCCTCTGAAGATCCTCTATAGCTCTAGAGACCCTCATCATCTTCTGCTTGAATTGGTCATGCTTTTAATTAGTTTCTGGTACAACCCCAATTTCCTAAAAAAAAAGAAGAGGTATTTTAATGGTCTTTTGAGATAAATGTGAATATTCTTTTTTGATATTATAGCATGACACCACATTTGGAGAAGGAGCATTCTAGGTAAAGCCACTGCAAAATCGCTAACGTGAGAGAATCTCTGGCTGTTTGAAAAGCAGTTTGACCAATGTATCTAGTTTCAATGACTTAGAAGAAAAGCAGAAAATGAGGCTGTTGGAGGACAAAAAATCAAGAGCTTCGCAGTCTTCTGTAATGACTAGAAAATTTTTCTGAAAACATCGAGGTGACATTAGAAGGTTTTAAGCTAAGAAATAATAGGACCTGAATTAAATTCGAATCACTTTGGGTGTTGTATTAAAACCAGACATTAGTGGATGGAGCAAGAGTGGAGACATTAGGGCAAGTTAATGAGTTTGTACAATGATAAAGGCAAAATATGATGGTGGTTTACACCAAGTTGTAATAGTAGGAGTGTTTAAAAGGGTACAGATAACATGTAGATCTATGTCTATATTGATATCTACATTTATAACTATACCTATATAAAAATAGTATTTACTATGGGATTGAACGTGTGATTTAGGAGAAAAAGGAAACAAAAAATTTTTAGCCTAAGGAACTCCAAGATGAGGACTGAGAGGAAACAAACAGTGAGGTGAGAAGTAAACAAGAGAGAACGGTGGCCCGAGAGTCTGTATGCCATGGCATTATAATTATCAGTGGCCTACAAGGGGGAAAACACAGGTTATAAATAATCAGGAAAAAATAACTTTTAGTACAGGACTTATTTGTTTGTAAGAGTAATGTTCCATGTGTAGTAATAATATAACAAGAGTCTATTTTTTATGGATATTATATAGACTTATAGACTTTAATTCACAGTTCAGTAGTTATTATCATTCTTATGACAACCATTCGACCCTGTGGACATAAAGGACATAGACACTAACAGAGTCCAGTCCATGAATTAAGTGTCATGACTGGCATGTCGAATGGGTTCATCTCTAGGCCGTGGTCCATGTTGGAGATGCATAAAGAGATTCTACTGAGTTAATGCCATGTCATAATTTGAGAATACTAATCCAACTTCCTTTTTCATAATCTTGTATCCTGGTTAACCATATTTATTCCTGGTGGTAGGTGCTTATGACCTGCATGTTAAGGTTTCTTAATATTTAGAATTATAAAAAAGTAATAGTTGCTTAATACAGGTTGTGTGTGAGTGTGTGTGTTTAATAAAGCTGTGAGCATAATATATTAGGCTCGCTATATGACTTCTACTTCAGGGAAACTTTTCAGAATGCCAATTTAAGAATTATTTCAAGGCAAAATATCTAAAAACATAATTAATCTTAGTGAATTAATACAAAGCTATATATACCCTGCTCATGATACTACATATGTAAATGTTGTGTTTTTACTGATATTTGTATTATCAGATTATTCTTAGTTTAACCAGTGACCTTATTATTAAATATCATGAATTAAGTATTTATGTTTGCCATTACAATACTAAAAGTTCTACAAAACTAATCGCTTTTAATAAAATAAAAACTCTCAGAGGAATGTATTATTGTAATTATATGTATTAGTGCTGTTCAATAGAATTTTCTGCTATGATGGAAATGCTCTTAATATGCTCTGTCCAATACAGTAGCCAATAGTCACATATGACTACTGAACCCTTGAAAGGAGGCTATTGTTACTAAGGAACTGAATTTTAGTTTAGTTTAAACTTTTTTTTTTTACATTTAAATAGCCATAGGCAACACAGTAACTGGTAAAGTTGGGATATAATAATGACGACAAGAGTAAATAATATAAATGTTATTAAGTTGCAGCATGAGGCTGACTCTCTAACTTCAAATTTGATATATGTGATTAAAGTGTTAGACAAGGTCACTTAAAAAACCCAGATATTTCACTTCAGGATAAAGAATTTCTTGACTTTTCTAAGAAGATAAAATTCTCAGCTTTAGGATAAAACAAGCTCTGACTACCAGAAGCTCATCGCTTTAGATGATCTGGATGGTTTACATAATGACAGACCTTAGTTTTGGCATTAGAGGAATGGCAATTAGATTTCAACATTAGGTTGCATTATTACTTAAAGAGGGAAAAAAGAACAAAGAAAAAATAGTTATCAACGGTTTTCTTTTTAAGTTTTGAGCTGCAGAGTTTTTATTCATTTAGCAAAACACAGCATAAGAAATAAAAAAGCACATTCCAACTAAAGTTAAAGTCAGAGTTTGAATCAGGTAATCAAAGATGTTTCTTTTACATGACTATGAGCAAGTTCGAGAGTAGTGCCACCTCACTTAAATTTATCCCCTAAAATAAACTTTTTATCGTTAATGCAAAATTTATTGAGGTATAACAAACACACACCAAAAAATGCAAAAATCTTAAGTTGGAGCTCAATAAAATTTTGCAAAATATACATTTTCATGAGACTAGTTTCTGCATCAAGGATTACATTACCAGCATCCAGAATGTCTTTCATGCCCTTCCAGTCATACCCAGCTTCCCAAGGTAACCACTATCCTAATTTCAAATGTGATAGATTAGTTCTGAGTATTTTTAAACTTAATATTGACGAGATCATAATATAAGTTCTGTTTTCTGTCTAACTTCTTTCACTCAATATTGTGTTGTGAGAGTCTAAACTTTTATATTTTAAAATTGACTTGGTAATACAACATGTTAAGAAAAGAAAAGGTGGTTACAATAGAATCATTGTGATTGCTTGGTACATTAAGCTTCTTTGTATAGTTCTTAGTTATTAACTTACAATTTCAATAAGTGAGTAATTTCACTTTATATTATTGCTATTGCCAATTTATTAAATTGTGATAACCACAAAAAGACATATTTTATTTTATCAGATTAAGGTGCTCTTTTAAACTGTTCCTAAAACAAAAATCATTTAATGCAAAATTTGGGTATTGAATTAATAATTATAACACAGGAATATCTATTTTCTTTTATAATTTTTCATAGTATATTTGGTGTGAATTGTCAAAAATGAGATTAAGGATTTTAAAAATCATGTTTAATGGACCTTCCTCCCCCCCCCCCCGCCCAAAGATATAAAACTCGACCTGTTGTTGGTAATGACTCCACTTTAAATTTCTATTTCTTTGAAGAGGCTTGATCCTCTTTGAAATCTCAAAGTTCTCACTTCCGGAAACACTTATTGAGGATGGCTGATGGAATCATTATCATTCTTTCCAATCTCTCTGCTCTCTTCCAGGTATATTTAGTGAAATACTAGTAAGTTCAACAGTGAATGATAAAAATTCCAATAGGTACTATACTTTCAGGATTTTCAAGTGTAACGTTGAGTCTATTCCATCTTTAACGCACGATGGATTTAAGACTGAAATATATAAGATGTCACTGATAAATGTTGGCTGTGTATATTACAATCATACACATTTACAATGTTCTTTTTATAAATCAATTACAAAACATGATTCATTAAAATGCATACCGAGTCACAAAAAAATACTGACCACAAAATTAGGAACACAATTTTAAATCTGGTTCAAGACGTGAACAAAGTAAGAGAGTTTCAGCACAGAGTGTATTGTATCTATTTGTTTCCTACTTTTAATAACTTTAATTTTACTTGTTTGTTTATTGTATTGTGTTTTCGAAAGAGGTGGACTCAGAAGTCAAGTATGATTTAAATATAAGTCACATAGAGTTTTAGGTTTCCTTACAAAATGAGAAGAACGTTGATCAACAAATATTATTTTAAGATATTATATAGCCAAGTACAGTACGATGTCATAATTACCTATATTTTTATTATAACATTAAAAATAACATTTTCCCACACCTTTACCAATGAATATGCAAATTTAAGCACAAAACCAAGTAAAACTCATTACTTCAGACATAATATCATAAGATTATAACTTCCTTCATATAATGCATTAATCAATGTTTCTTCCTTATTCACCTCAAGATGCATGAACGTTGCTCTCCTGATATGTAATTTTTCTTTCTTTTCCTGCTCTCCTTATTGCTTCCTGGTTACCTTTGAATCAACCATGCACAACCTCTCTCTCAATTGAAATACATGCATTTCTATGTAGTATCCATTTTACCCTTCTTTGTTGTTGAATATAATGAGGCTGCAGGTATATAATACTTTGTCTAACTCCTTAACTTCACCTTCTTTTTGTACGAATGTTAATATTTATGTAGATGACACACCCCATAACCCATTTCAAATTCCTAGGCATGAAAAGCCTTCAATCTTTGAACAGACTGACTGCAATTCAATTCTATAACTACACTCTAGCCTTTTGATTTATGGAGATATTGTTCCTAAAAAAGCCACTCCAGCTCTGCAAACATAAAGTTTAATGTATAAATTTCTGACCACAACTTCCCATCACTTTCTTATTCAGTTAAGACCACTTTGATACTAACAGTGAACTTTTACTTCCAAAGTATCTTCTCAGCTCTCACTAGTTGAAGGCTTATATCCCTTCCCTCTCCATCACAGATTTCACAGTCATCATGTTCTCATTTTTTTCTCCTTCCACACATGGAACTTCTTCCTCTTGGATCAATTTAAGCGCAAACCTACTCTTGGGTGATGAGAGTAATGAAAGAAATTAAATAATCAGGCAGACTAATGCTACTATAAGTCCGTGATCTCTGAGTGCAACTGTGCTTGTATTTATTTGAAAAAATGGTGTCCTAGAATCTTTGTCTTGCTCCAAAAGTTTACCTGTTTCTTCAAATTGCACGTTTATTCAGCCTGATCCTTCACTGAAGTAATTCACATAAAAATTGAGGATATCAGTGTGAAATAGCTCAACTTCTCAGCCTATAACTATAAAGGTACCTATATCTGGACTTATTGTCTTTCTTCAGATCTCAGAGGAGCTAACTGACTCTTCTGTTCTGAAGGTTCTTATGTTTTCATCCGAATCTCTCCCATATCTTCTGTGTTTAATGCTTTGTCATCTCTACCTGTCTCTGTACTTCCAACCTTTTTTCTGTACAGACTATAAGACATCCATCTTTCTCTCATTAAAATGAAACTAGACTTTTCTTTTACTCTATACCACCTTCTGACACTACCTCCACAATTTCCATATCCATTTTTTACTGTTATGCTCCTCAGAAAATATTCCTACAGTTGTTGCCTCCAGTTGTTCATTTTACAATCATCCCTTAACTGCAGCTGGAATCCTGTCACTATTGTGTCACTGAATCTGTTAAAGTCAATGACTGTGGCTGGCTCAGTCTCAGATCAATTATCAATCCAGTGCTCTTTAAACCACAAAGTCCATTTGCATTATTTGTGGGATGTTATTGCTGGCGCTGCAAGTTCGCATATACGGAACACTTATAGTTTTCTAAGTGTTATGTTATTATATACATTACTGTATGATAACCTTTCATTGAGTAAATTTTATTATTATTTTATAGGTGAAGAAATGGAGGCACAGAGAGAATAGTAATGTGTTCAAAATCACACAGGGAGCTGATAGCACAGCTGACTAGGTCTCACTCTAAAACCACTACATCGAATATGTCAGAGTAAGTAGCAGGACTAAAATCCCAATGAAAACATTAAATCCTAGATTACATGTTTTAAAAACTCCTCCCAGAAACAACAAGGGTGTAGAAAGACAATAATAAATAGCCAGGTCAAAAAATGGATACTAAGTGAAGGCAAAAATACAAAAATCTTAGTGATGATGGCTTTCACTTAGAGGTTTTTGCTTATCTAAGTGAATTTAAAGTTTAATTTATGAAGTAGCGACTGGCTCAGGGAACAGGAGGCAAGACTCAAGGCTTACTCATGGAAGTGAGTCTATAAAGATTTCCTCCCACAGAATACAAGATTCTCACTACGAGGACAAAAGAAAAAAATCCATCTCCCCTTTCTTGCCACGACTGCCACAACCACCCCAAAACTGCAAAGAAAATTGTCTAGCTGAACCCTTGATTTTGAGTGTAATGGAGCAAATCTTCCTTGAGAATTCATAATCAAATGCAAGCTCTCACCAATTTGTTCAACTCAGGGAGAACCCATAGTATTCTGAATTTGTAAATCTGATGGTCCTGAACTCTACCTAAACCAACAGAAACAACACAATTAAGAGTTTGAGAACACTGATCGTTGACTGAAAATGGCCTAACATCCTCACAGAAGCAAGCACTATTTTTTCATCTTCAGTGAAATAGACAATTAGTTGCTTGTATTGACAATGTACCATTCAATGAGTTTTTTTTTTTCAATTGTAGTTGGCACACAATAATATGCCAGTTTCAGTTCTATAGCAGTGATCAGAGACCCACATAACTTGCAACGTGATCACCTCATTAAATCTAGTGCTCCACTTCCCCTTAGATATTTGTTACATTATTAACCATCTTCTTCATGCCACATTCTACATCTCCATGTGCATTCTACAAACATCTATTTATACCTCTTAATCCCTTTGCCTCCTTTTCGTCCCTTCCCGCCCCCTTCCATCTTGTATCCCTCTAAATATTCTCTATATCTATGAGTCTATTTCCGCTTTTGTTGTTGTTATTGTTGTTGGTGGCTTTGTTCTTTCGATTCCACATGTACGTGAAATCATGGAATATTGGCCTTTCTCTATCCAACCCATTTCATTCAGCCCAATACCCTCTAGATCCATTGAAATAATATCTTTTTTCCATCCCTTCCTTTTAGTCTGTGTGTGTCTTTTAATCTGAAGTGAGTCTCTTGTAGGCAGCATATATAGGGGTCTTGTTTTCTTATCCATTCAGTCACTCTCTCTTTTGGTTGGAGCACTTAATTCTTTTCCACTTGTTGATAGAAATGTAGTCATTACCATTCCTTATTTCTGTTTTCGATACATGTTTTTTTCTTCTTAAAGAGGTCTCTCCGACATTCCCTGTAATACTGGCTTGGTGATAATAAATTCCTTTAGCTTATTTTCGTCTGGGAAGTTCTTTATCTGTCTTTCAACTCTAAATGATAATTTTGCTGGATAAGCATTCTCGGTTGTAGATCCTGGGTTTGCATCACATCAAATATTTTGTGCCAAGCCCTTCTGTCCTGCATAGTTTCTCTTGAGAAATCAGCTGCCAGTCTATGGGTGCTACCTTGTAGGTAATTATCATCTTTTCCCATTTTGGCTTCCCTTTCTGAGTCTGTTTCTATGCACTAAGCAAAGCTCTGAAGTCTCCCAGTCTTATTAGTGGGGCTTTGTGTGGTAAGTGTCCAGCGGCACAGACCTGAGAGGAGTTCAGCTGCAGGCGAAATTTAGCCCCAGCCTGTGCCCCTCTTGGGCCACCTGTTAAAATTCAGCAAGCAATCCACAGATATAGTGATTATAGTTGCCTCAAAGGCCACACCAGAAACCAAAGCCAGCTGCCACCATTGTGAGAGTAGGTGCTGCTTCGCAAGGGGCACCTGACTTAGTGATGACACACCTGGATGTGGCTTGGTGAGGTTGCAAGCTGGGGGTTCTGGAGTTTCATGGAATCCTCTGAGCAGAGTGACCTCTGTTATCCCGTTTGATGACATCTTGGATATCTCAGCACTAGGTCCGCACGCTGGGAGTGGGGAGGGCTCAACAGAGAAACAATGGATACTGTCAGCACTTCTGTCCATGAGAAAGCCTTGCCTCAGCCCTTACTGTGACAACTCAGTGTCCCCTGTTAGCCCCTGGTGACTTCCCGAGCTGCCGGAGCCTGCCGGCCTAGGTCGAACAGCACCTGAGAGGGGGAGTGAGGATTAAGAAAAAGACAGAGACAAGAGATAGATTCAGGAGGGCTAACAGTGAATACTGCAGCCCCGAGTTTATTTAGCACAACATATTTATACCCTACGGAGTGCATAAGAAGCAATACACCTCTAAGTAACAAAGAATCACTGAAACTTTGTAGCTCCTCGCCCCAAGCCAGGTGTACTTCCTCCTGAGTCAACAGACTGCACAGCTTGCCAACTCTGCGAAACTCCCAGCTTCACTGGCAGTTTAATCCTGCCTCAAAACGGCTCCCAGCAATGAGCAGCCGATCTGGTACTGGTGCTCAGAGCGGGTGAGTCCGTCAACACGAAAGTCCGTTCGCGGATGTGGCCCCCATAAAAGGTGACTGTAACTGCTGTTGCTGTTGAAGGCTCCCACTCAGAAACTAGGGACAGGAGAGCCTCACGTCCACACCCCATCCTACCTTCTGCCATTGCAGAGTGATTTCTTAGATTTCTATCTGGTTGTATAGCTTATTCATCTAGATCCCAGGCAATTTTTCCTTGCTGTTTGCTCCTTGTTTCTGTCACAACTTTGATTTGGTCTCCAGAGTGATGAACAGAACCTCTATCATCTATGCCTTTTTCTTCCACCTTGCATGCACTTTTTCAATGAATCTTTCTCCAACCTATGACTCAAATAATTCTGACTTATAAGTTCCAAGAAAGATGAAAAATAAGAATAAAATGATTCTCAAAATGAACAACAACAAAAAACTGCAATGGAAAAGAGTCTGTTGAGACAAAAAAAAAAAAAAAGAAAAAGAAAAGAAAACAAAACCCAGTCATTCCCGCAAAGGCTTTAGGTATTTGAATTAGCTTAAATTAGCAGATAAAGGAGATAAAGGAAATATGTTCAATATATTTTAATAAATAACAAAGTTTTAAAAATATGAATAAAGAATGAGAGACAAATAAAAACTATCTTCTTGGAATAAAAAATATACGGATAATTAAAATTAAAAACTCAGAGATGAAGTTGTTAGCAGATTAGGCAGAACTGAATAACAGGGCAAAAGAAATGATTCAGAGTGCTTCACAGTTATAAAGATAAAAGAATCTAAAAGCAACATTAGAATTTAAAGTGAGAACGTTTAGCAAATATTTACTCAGAGTTTCAAAGAGAAGGGAGAATGGAACAAAATTCCCCCCAAATGATAAAAGACAGCTATCTACAGATTCAAGACAATAAACTATAAACAGTATAAATAACAAGTAATCGATACCTAGGACCCACACATCATGCATAAACTGCAGAAAACCCCTGCCTCTACCTCAAAAGAGGAGTCTCAGAAGTAGTAGACTGACAGTTGACTTCTTAACCGCAACATTAAATGATAGATCCTAGGAAAATTAAATATTCAAAATAAAGAGAGAAAATAACTGTGCATTTAAACTTCTAGCCCTAATGAAAATGTCTTTCAGAAACAAGAGTAAAATGAACACTTTTACAACCGCGGAAAGAGTCTGACATATAAAGATACCCACGTGAAGTTCTAAATTATGTACTTTGAATGTGATTCCATATGGAAGGACTAAGATTTAGGAAGAAATGAAAAAGCAAAGAAAGTATTAAATACATGAATAACTATACAGCAGGGAATCTTCAGCACAATAATTATATCATTATATGTGGTTAAAAAAATAAAATCAACCACAATAATATATAAATTGGAATGAGAGTGACTGTAGTTAAATGTCCTAAGACTACTACTAAATACTAATATTCAAGATGGAGGGAGCATTGAATGTTTTAGGTATGTGCTGTGTTAAAATTTCTACAGTAACCCTTATTTCATAAAGTAGAGTGTAGAATGCAGTTAGCATTAATATATGGCTAAGTGGAGGGCCCGGGGAGAGAGAGAGCAATTGGGGGGATCATTATATGAACATTGTAGATGTCTAATCAATGGACTGTGCACTCAAAACTAATTTTAATAAATCAATTTATTTTTTTAAAAAAATTAGAGTGCATTACTTTTCAAATCTACCAGGGATACGTGTGTGTGTGTGTGTGTGTGTGTGTGTGTGTGTGTGTGTGTTTTAAATCTATCCTCCATAAGCTTTTAGAAGGTAAAAAATGTAGGGATAAAAAGGGACAATGTAAAACTAAAATGAAATGATAGGGAGTAAAATCTATTATATCTGTAATTACGACAATGTAATTTAATCTTCAGAATGAACAAGGTTAATCACACTGGAGAGAGTACACTCCACTGTATAAAAGTAGGAAAGTGATTGAAAACATAAGTCAAAGTTCATTTACATTTTAATTTGTCTCCAGGTAGAATTTGACCTTACTATTTCTTTTTTTTTTGGGGGGGGTGGGTTGGGGAGAAGGATGGGGGAGAACCAATATTTAAACATCTTAACAATATTGGAATTTAGGCCTGATACATTCTGTGTGGCTAAGAAGAACCAGTTTGAAAGGAATCTACTTGCCTAAGGGGTCATTACTTAAGAATGAATAAAGCAGAACAGCCATGTGGTATTTTTAAAAATAAATTATTACAAATATGGCCTGTTCTGTTTCCTTCAAAACTGGAGAAAATTCATAGAGATAGTCTACAAAAGGGAAAAGTTAATAAAAATTTAAATCTATTCTATCACTTTTTAGATAGTAACAAAGGTATATCTCACAAGCTTGGTTAAACGAATGCCTGAAAATTAAAGCCAATGCATAATGGAAAGTCTAAATAGATCAAATATACTAAATACTCAATGTCATTTTGCTGATTCCATCAGTTTCTTTGTAATCAAAACTTTATACTTGGTTTCCGATAGTTATTGTTACCTGGAAGAGCTGACTGTGGAAGATTTGATTCATTGACTTTTGTTTCTCTCAATGAGCAGAATCAGCAAAGTTATGTCTAGAAGTGTTTTAAAAGAACAAAAGTCAGAAATGCATAATACAATTAAAGTTGCTGTGATTATAAATATATTTTAATAAAAGCTATGACACAGGAAACCACTTACACATTTCTAGGACCTCTTCTTGAAATTTTAGTACACACAGGTGCCCAACATTAAGAGAAAATCAGCAAATAACTGCCTCTATCATACAGGGGAGTAGGTGAGCCCATTAATTTGCTAGCAGCCAAAATAACAGTTCCCTTCTATTGTGTAAATGAATACTATGGCTGCAGAAATAGTAGGAGGATAATTAGCAATGTTCAAAGAAACTCTGAAGCCCATTAAGGTCTATTAATGCTACCTTTAACTCTACATTCTCAATTAGACCCCATTTTAACATTTAACAACACTAACGGCTCACTTTTTAAAAAACGTAATGAAAGCGTTTTTGAATGTTGGGGTGAAAATACTCCAATCTCACATTTCCACAAACCAATGTCAGCATTTCAAACTGTGCTTACAAGAGGCAAAAAGAATAGAGGTTTTGTTTCTTAAACTACCTCAAGCTGGCTTTTCAGATTTTAGAAACTGCAAATAAGCCTTCCTTTAAAGCCCTTAAAGACAATATATACAACATATGATAAAATTCAAATGAAGAAAATATCAGGTATACTGAGCTACTTATAAGGCTGTTCAAGATTTGTGCAAAAAAGAAAAAGGAAAAAATAGCTTAAATAAGAAAGCTTGGTGTTTGATTTTTTAATAAGAATATGAAAAAAGGTACCGCAGTACAATGTTAATAATTCCTATTTTCAATATGTCCTATTTGTATAGTTAAGTAAAAATTGATATAATTCAGAAATGTTCTGATCAGCAAAATACAACTTTGCATAGAAACAACAATTAAATAATGGTATGTAGGGACATACAACATAGTTTGAATTATAAGGACATTTACAGGGGTTTTAGTATTAGTTGAATAGAGTTAGAATTTGCCAGAATTAAGAGTTAATTAGAACTAAGTTCACTCTTTATCGAAAGAGTGGCGCCAAATGTCATGGGATAATAACTACTTGCTTTCCTTCAGATCAATTCCTTGCCTTAAAGTTCTACACTGAAATATTCAATATCAAAGAAGGCATGAGAGTTCCAAATAAGAAAAACTTGCATTATATAATAATTGACACATTTCTAAAATTAATTTTTTTACTTATAAAATATTTTGAAAAATAAATATTATTACCTCAAAAAATAGTTGTTTTGCTCTTTCTTCATTATTGCTGATATAATGACTAATCATGTATTGCTCAACGATGCTTTAAAATGAACTCTGAAATTATTTGTTCATACTTTCATTCATGTGGAAAAGGTATAAATTGTGCTCTATTCAGTAAAAATAGTAACAAAACACATGTATAATGCCAGCTCTTTATTTGAAGAGAAAAATGGTTTTGATGTTGATTTTGAATAAACAAAATGCTATAGGTTTTTACTTGATGCTTACTTATTATTAAAATGTTTAAGAAATTTATAATTTGAAATAATTCTGTAGTTATAAATCCTAAATCCTTTAGCATTCAAAGCAAATTAAATGACACACTCATTATTTTTAACGCTCTTCTTACTTAATTACATTACATTCCATCAATACAAACCATGTTTTGTTTTTGTTTGTTTGTGTGTTTGTTTGTTTGTTTGTTTTTCTTCAGCTCCCACCCTCTCATCTCTCTTCTGGCTACCATCCTTGTTCCTCTTTGTTTATTCCTTTTTCTTGGTAAGTGCATCATAATCTATGGATCGAACTGAGCTAAAAATCCTCAAATATTTTATCTCACCTCTTGTTCCCTATTTCCACTTCGTTAGCAAGCCTTCTGCTTCCTACCACTGCAAGATTTCTCAGTTCAGTAACTATCTATCATGCTGACGTGGCCCAATTTCAGTCTCTCATGTCTCATGTTTTTACTCCAGCAATAGTGTAAAAATGACTGATAGCCTCCTCCTACCAGAAGATGGATGTTCAGACAAGTCCAGTAAGTATTTTCAATGTGATCCCAGGTTACCATTCCAACTTCTTACCCTATATTTGCTGTTTCTCCAAACCACGTTGTCTAGTTTTTTCTGAACAATCTACATTCTTTCATGATTTCAATCCTTTGCACAGATGGATTCTTCTACCTCAAAATGTTCCTTCTCTGTTGGCCAAACAATGTCCACTCCTAAAATACACTATGGTGCTCACATGTAAGCGTACACACACACACACACACACACACACACACACACACACACATACACACACACACACTCACTCACTATCTATCTATAATACTATCTATAAAGAAACTAAACCTCGGCTTAAATGACTGCTCTACTGAAAGCTGTCCTGAAACCTCTACGGAGTGCTGCTTTCACTTACACGTTTTCTATAGTATATTTTACATATTTTTTACTATTGCTTTTACCTTGGCATATTATAATATTTGTTATTTGAATTACACACAAAATTTGTTTCTGATCATGTTTTGTTTTGTTTGCTTACAGTAAGTAGTATCGTGCCCAGTAAATGGTCAGTAATGTTTGGCTTGAATTTAGCAGAAGAAATATCAGAGATAAATATTTAGAAGTAACAGATGTGAGATTGGTTCTACCCCTTATTAGCCATACGAGTTTGGGAAAATATCTCTTTAGGGTTCAGTTTCTTATGTGTAAAGTGAAGAAAATAGGACATGCTGAATAATACGGCTGGGAAAATGCAGCTTTTGGCACAAATTAAGCAATCAAGATTAACTATTGCTGTAACTGTACTATTGCCATCACTATGAGTAGTTTGCAGCCATTTAACTTTTCAGGTACTGCACGTTTAAAAATTTATCCCTTTCTACCTTTTGCACTTGACTCCTGGGAGCGGAACTATTTTTGAATTCATCATTGTATCTCATAATCCTAAGTGTCCAGTGCCTGCATATAAAATGTAGCAAGGAAATATTTGTGGAAAGGATCACTCTGCCACTCAGAAAGTATGCTTATTAATGTCTTTTTAATGAATGCTATATACGTTTTTAATGATAGCAAAGTGAAAGTATCTAAATTTTTGTTGTATTACTGAAATAAGATGCTTATCAGAGACTAAACTAATTGTTTTGAACTTTTTTAGCTAGAAACTGCTAGAATATTTAAGAATACGAATCAAATAGTTCTTATGTATATTACATACAATGAAGACTGCATAGTTTATAATTATTAACATGTATTTTAGAATTATATAGGGCCATGGATTTCACCCATAGGCCCAAAACTTGAAATATACTCTTATTTTAATGTATTTAACTGAACAGGTTATTCGACCTGAAATAACCTGATTAAATATTTTAAGAACACAGATTTGTGAAGCAGGGTTCACTTTATATTCATTTTAAATTTTAATTATTTTAATTATTGTTCATTTTCTCATCTTTTAAAATTTTTATCACTTGGTTTACAGCTTAACTACAAAAATCTCTTCAAAAAATAAAAATTTATTTAAAGTAGAATATATAACATTAAAAAAAACCCCTTTGAACATAAACTTAAAAATTTGCTTTGGTGCCCATTATTAGAGCATTTACCTCAGTGTCTCTTTCATTTATTGATGAATTTGTTCCACCTTACTCCATAAAGAGATTTGCGTATCTTTTCATTTAAACATCCTCAAATATATTTTTACAATTTTAAAGTAGACTATTCATGTAAGAAAATAGATAATAGCATTTTTTATTATTACAAAAAGGTTTAGAATATGAGTAATATAGAAGCACCTTCTGTATCCCTCAATTTCTAAGTTTAATAGAAAATCAGGGAAAATGAATAGCGTCCTATTACAAATTAAATCTGAATGTTGAAATCTCCATGAAGTCTTTCTGATGTTGCTTCTTGGTCTAACTAATGTGAGATTAACAAGCACAAACAGAAAGCTTTACTATAAAACAAACAAACAAACAAACAAAACCTTTATCATAGCTCTAGTTACAAAAAGAGCATGCCAAAGGAAAATAGAACTCAACTCATAAACCTTTTACTTTCGAAAATAAATTGAGATATTTCAAAACTATAATACATACAAAACGCTACAATGAAACTAATGATCGTCATTTCATTAAGTGTTTTCATCATAAATAAATGTTATATCTTATTAAATGAGAATTTGACATCAAAGACAAATGCAGCAAAAACACAAATAAATGTATGGGACTATATCAAACTAAAAACCTGCACAACAAAAGAGGCCATCAACAAAATAAAAAGGCAACTGAGGAGTGGGAGAAGATATTTGTAAATAGCACCTCTGATAAGAGGTTAATATCCAAATTATATAAAGGACTAATACAACTCAACAACAAAAACAAACAATCCATTTAAAAAATGGGCAGATGACCTGAAAAGACATTTCTCCCAGGAAGACATACAAAGGGCTAACAGATACAGGAAAAGATGCTCCACTTCACTAGTCATTATGGACATGCAAATCAAAACCTCAATGGGATATCACCTCACACCTGTAAGAATGGCTACTATCAACAAGACCTTATCCTCTTTACCCTTATCTACCTCCCCTCCTTTCTCTATGATAACCACTGGAATGGGTATTATCAACAGGACAAAATGTAACAAGTGCTGGAGAGGTTGTGGGGGAAAAGGAACCCTCATACATTGTCCCTGGGATTGTAAATTGGTACAACCACTATGAAAAACAGTATGGAGGTTCCTCAAAGTGTTAAGAATAGAATTACTATGTGGTTCAGCACTCCTCCCTCTGGGTATCTACCCCCCCCCACCAAATTGGTAAACATTTATGCATAAAGATATATGCACCTAAATGTTCACTGCAGCATGATTCACGGGGGCCAAGACATGGAAACAACTGAAGTGCCCTTCAATAGATGATTGGCTAAAGAAGATGTGGTACATATAGACAATGAAAAAGGTGAAATACTGCCATTTGCAACAACAACACGATGAATCTTGACATGATCACGCTAAGTGAAATAAGTCAGATGGAAAAAGTTGAGAACCATATGATTTCACTTGTATGTGGGATACAAAACTGAAAGCAACAAATGAACGAGTCAAACAAATGAAAACTGATATACACAGACAACAGTTTAGTGGTTACCAGAGAGAATGTGGGGAGGTAGGAGGAAAAAAGAGTAAAGGGAGTCAAATACATGGTGACCGGAGAAAATGTGACTTTGGTTGGTGAACAAACAACGTAATTTACAGATGATGTATTACTGAATTGTACACTTGAAAACTATATAATTAGTTAACCAATGTCACCCCAATAAAGTAAAAACCAGAAAAATATGTTCTAAAGCAGGGTGGTCAATATTACAATTCCATCTTGAGATAATATGGAAAAACATTAGTATTCACTACTGATGATTTTTGATATGTTTTTATTTTTTGAGAATCTTGCATGGAGTAATAATAATTTATGAATCTATAATTACAAAATTATAAAGGCATTTTTGCTTTCTCTTTTAAAATTTGCTAAATCATTTCTATCTAATTATTCTTGCTCTGTGTTATTTGTAAAGACAAAAAGTTATAACAATTTAAATAGCCAATAGTCTCTTTTTCCAGATTTATTGAGAAATAATTGACATACGTCACTGTATAAATTTAAAACATATAGCGAGATGGTTTGATTTACACATATTGTGAAATGATTACCATAGTACGTTCAGCCTTGTATGATGTGTCTAATATGTAAATATATTATTACCCCTTGCTTAATACAGAAATATCAGAAATGCAAATTAACTGAAAATATTAAAAATTATAATTATATCCATTTGTAGTCCTTAGTATCTTTATCTGTCTTTTTATATGTATATATATATATATACAAAGCATATATATAATTTTCTATATTCAGAATGATATAGGGTTATACCATTTTTGTGGCTTCAAAAACTATTTTCAGTTATTAGCGAGGCATTGAGAATTTTTCTTTATTTCAAAGAAAAGAGTATATTTCTATTTCAAACAAAACACCAGAGTAGGATCAAAACTTCTGATAATCAAGTAGTATTATTTTAAAAAATAGAATTATTTTTAAAAGATACATAAAATCTATAAATTGTTGTAACCTCCCCCCTGCCCTCAAATAACAGCAACATTCCCAAAGTTTGAAAGGTAGTTACTAGGTAACATTTATAGTTAATGAAATTGTTACCTTTTATTTGTTTTGGCCAGGGAACAGCATTGGCCAACCTGTCCTTAATCTAATTGCTTTTGGCCAGCCTGCTCTAATCTAAATAATTCTACAGACAATGAAGAACTGTTATTGACATGGTCATGGTGATTAACTGCAGGCCGAGTGTCAGAACTGAAAAGAGTAAGAAATCTAAGATTTTATTCAAAAAAGATCTGTGGAAATATCAGAGATAATATGAGTGTGTACCCAGTGACCTGCACTGGGCTAAGTACTTTATGCATAGAGTACCATTTACTTTTCTTAACTCTGGTAGATAGAAAGAACAAAAGCCATTTTGTAGATGCCACTTCTGAACCAGAGAAGACTTGGTAAATGACCCCAAATCACATCGTTGGTGAGCAAACCCTACAAACTTTGACTCCAAGGCCCATGCAGGATTTGTCAATAAAGTGATTGTACTGAGAGAAGTATGTGGTGGGGTAAAGATTTTTCTCAGGCTCCTTGCTTCACAGCAAGATGACACCTGTACTGAAATAATAGATTTCATTGAAAATTGCAATTAATATTTCTCATTTCTTTTCTCCTTCTGTGCAGATACTAGTAGAGTCCAGTAGGAATTAAATTAAAGTAAGTAGCTTCATCTTCGCATCTCTCTTTTAGAACGAAGCAGAACACAATTTCTGGCAAGAAATTGTTCATATTCTTTTCCTAGTGGTTCTGCTCCATCAAATGTTGAAAGATAATTCAATGTTTTAATTGCATTTAGCACGAATCAAATAAATGTAGGTGAGACTACACATTTCCACTGAGTTCTTTCCAACTTCTCATTAGTTATCCTTAGTTTTCATTATGATTGTTAACATAACATAACAATAATATGCTCAGGAGGTGCCAGAAAAGAGTCTGTGTCATGCTGTGGTTCGTTAAAGCCAGAGAAAGAGCTTCATTTCTCAATGTTTTAACAGATAATTCATTTTATAATCTTGAACGATAAAGTTTCTGCTGTCAGAACTTTCTTTACTATGTTTCCTTTGAAAAACGACACGTTTTATTGTATCTATCTACAAGGGGGAACTTGAACATTTTTAAATCACTGTCCTTTCCCAGTCTGGGATTGTTTTTATAGATAGCTTTAGTGCAATTGGTGAGCTGACGGAAGATGGCAGACTATGAAAAAGCAGGGTTCGCCTCTCCCAGGTCTGCATTGAAATTACAACCAAATTATAAATTAATCAACATTGAGAATCACCTAGTGTCTAGCTGAGCATAACACATATGTCTGATAACATAAATAGGAAGCCACTTTGAAGGCGGTAGGAGGGGCAAAGTCGCCAATCTGCTAACCCACACCCGAGGATGCTGGAGGATTACTGGGAGGGAGAGAGAGGCTGCAGAGGCCCCCTGAAGGAGAGGGGTGTCCTGGCCTTATTTGGGGGCTCCCCAGCCCAAGGTCCCAGCCCAGGTATGAGGAGATTTCAATAACTCTGACTGTAAAAACCAGAGGGGATTCCTGCCGTCTGGGTGAGATGGAAGGAGACTGAAAGCCTAGACACCCCTTTGAAGGACCGACACACAGGCTTTTTGACCTGTGGATTCTCACCCAGGACACCGATGGTGGGCCACAGCCTCCCCCGGGATTCATATCGACAGAGACTGCATTACCTGGCATCAGAACCAGGGCTGGAAGGGAAGCCACCATTGTGCTTAGTTCAGCCCACCTAACACTTGGGTGGATCTCGGGGATGTGTGGGCCAGTCCCAGGCAGCAATTGGTCTTGCAGTGCTCTGGGACTTCTGTGGGAATGCCTGAACTGAAGTTGTATGAAGATAGAATCTGTGTTGATTTGACTGCCATTGCCTCCCTGAGACCCTACTCCACCCTTTCTACAAATTGCCCCAGGTGGCCCATTGACAGTGAAGCATGGCAGCCCAGCCCCTCCCTCCTGGGTCTCCTAATCCATACAGGCAACAAACAGGTTAGCACAGGGCAGGCAATGCACAGAAATTAGTCACAGGCAGACCTCTGCTGCCTTCAAGAGTTGCAATATTGCTTCCGGGGAGAGTGGGAGTCTGTGGACCACTCCAGAAGCAGCTGGTCTCACTGCGATCTGTGACTACAGCAGGAATGCCCCAGGCACAGAACTTGCAGCAAAACTGAGGCTGTATTAGCCTGAAGGTCCTTTCCCTGAGATCCCATTTCACCCAAGCCACAAAGTGCCTGCAGCGCATTAACAGGGACCCTCCCATCCCCTGCTTGGCTCTGGGGTTGTGCATTCTTCACAGGCAACAAACCTTGGCTAGTACAGTTAGTGCATTTGGGGAAAACAGTTGTGGGAAGACTATTGCTGCCTGTATGAGCTGCAATATCTCTTGAGGGGATGGCAGGGGTCCGTGGAACGGCCCCAGACAGCTGCTTGTCTCCATGTGACCTGTGACTACTGCAGCAATGTGCAGACTCAGAAATTGCAGAAAACTGCAATTGATTAACAACCCTTGATTCCCAAAGCTCCTGTCCCAAGGTGGTAGGAAGCTGCTGCTGCCATGAGGTCGCACATTCATGCCCAAGGTGGGCAGCAGCTGACCTTGCTAGGATGGGAAACTTATACAGGGAACCACAGAGACAGCACTGGCGTGTAAAATGGCACTGTTGTGGCAGGGGGTAATTTAGTCAATAGCCCCAGGAAACTGCCAGGGTCCCTGCACCAGCCAACACGCAACTCACCCAGAGGCTCTTCCAGCTTCAGAGACTTACGGGCAACTGACAGACAGTGTCAGACCTGGAGGAGTACTGGTCTCTCTGTTAACCTGCCCTAGGTCAGAGATGGGAGATAAGCAGATCTCTGCCTACAGCATTGGATCTTCCACTTAACTATATATCTAGCATAGGCAACAACCACCTGTGGATCACTTTGTAGTTCCCACAGGGTAGCCCTGAGCAATCAAAAACAGCTGCTGTACTTTGCCTACTGGGAGCACCTCCCAAGGGCCACGAAAACAACACATCTGCAGGCTCGCACAAGACCACGACAGAACAACTACTGACTAGATCCATTCGTGGTACACACAAAGGGTGGCTGCAACAAGTACAAAAGCCTGCTAGGGCAAATCCCATTAGGTGGGATCAGCCCGCACACAGCAACTCTTACCCTGTGAGTGCAGCCCAATTTCCACAATTAGTCAGCCTGAGCATTAACCCCATCCATTGATGTGCTAACAACAATAAGGCTTGGTGACAACAGAAGACCACACATAACCCACACAAATATCATGTCCAGAGCCCTCGGCAGAGGAGATCAGGGAGAGTATGCCACTGGGTCACACAGGACACCTTGATTTCTAATAGGAAAAATATGCAGGAGATAAGGTCTATGGTTTCTAGATAAGACTTTTACTATATGAGGACGACTTGGCTCTTTGGATCAAGTTCTTGAATCTACTAGTTTTCAGTGAGGACAGGTTGAGTGCTTTGGGTCACACTCTCCCTTCTACTTTCTGTTAGGAAAAGATAGGCCTTATGTTTTGTGCAGTTATCACCCTTCCATAGTTCACCAGGGAGGATGATGTAGTGCTCCTTTTGTAGCATCAAAAGCATATCACTGAGAGAATTTACATCGACACTGAGAAGTCATTCATTAACCTGGAGGAGAAGGTGGCCAAGAGAGCCTCCTATGTGTTCTCCTCTCAAAAGTCCAGTCCACATTATAAATCTAATTTGAAGTCAACGGTATATGGGGCAGTCAGTGACCTCTTTACTTTTGTCTGTTTGTCATGAAAACTACCTATGTCAGTGGAGGCAGAAGATGCATATTGGGTGCATTCATAACTGAGCCTAAATATGCTGTTAGGCAGCCAATGGATAGCGGTTGAAACCATACCTGCCATACAGCTTTTTCTAAGAAAAATGCTGAGTCGTTGTGAGGATACCTCTTCAGACAAAAAGGACGGCTGCTTAAGAATTTCTCTATATCAAACCTCAGACTACACATTCTTGGAGAGACTGGCTTCGCCACCAAGAAAATACAAACTGAGATAGTGACATTGAGGCTGTTACATCAACATGTTCTGAAGACACTTATTGTTGGCGTGGAGCAGCAGGAACGTGAGGCAGAAGATGCGCGGAAATCCCTGGGAAGAATAGAAAAATCTTGCAATACTCACAAGGCTTGTCTGAGGGATTCAACTGACAGTCCAGCAACAGGCCTAAGGACAATACAGGGAGTCATGGGATTGTAGTGGGTTGATGATGTCGCACTCAGTTTTTGAGTTATACTTCTCCATTCCATGGAAAAATTGAGGTAACCACTGAGAAGAAAGAGTAGAGTCTCCTCACAAGGCAGCTAATGATAGTTCTCAATTGAAAGATCACGTCTGCATGGAGAGGTTTGCTTAGGACAGCGGCATAGGCTAACAGACAATTATTAGATCATCTGTGGTCAGGCCACCTACTTGAAGGCAATGGAAGCTGCTGCTGAACATTAATTGCGCGGATAAATGGAGGCTGAGACTGCTTGAAGATGCTACTTTAGAGCGGTTTAAACAGGAAGCACTATTTTGCAGTACTATAGCCAAAACGCTGAGTCATTATGAGTGTAATCTTGAATGGTTCTGCTGGAAGATCCAGGCCATTCTTGAAGGTAAGCCTTAGGCTACAACTGTTGAGAAGAAAATGCTTACAGGCCAGTGACTCAATGCTAAAATATAGAAAATAAGAGTTTATGAGACTAGCTTTGAGAATACTTGTTTGAGGATATGGGAAGAGGAAGAAGGCAGAAATCACCTGAAAAATCACATAGTAATCAGTCGGGAATTACAGATGTTAAAGTGAATACCTGCAAGGAATCAAGAGATCAAGAAAGACCCTGTAGAAATCTGGCATCTACCAGGTGACTACTCTCGTTGCTGTGGCTGTAGGTTTTCACCTTATCTCTCAGAATGAATCATGCTCCAGTTTTTGAAATGTTTTGTCCTCAAGCTTACCCCGTAAATGAGACTGGTGTGGAGTTTTCTATTCAAAAGTCCACACAACTTCCCAAGTTCCAGCAGAAGACTGTGTCTTGGGCCATGGGTTCCATTGCCTTTTTTTTTTTTTTTTTTTTTTTTTTTGTTATAAAGAAGGTCTTGTGACCGTGTGCCATGTATTTGATCTAAAGATCCGTTAAGTAAACTTAGGCTAACATCTGTGTGCTAAGGTATCCACTCTACTTCCTGGAACTAAGCAATGCTGGGCCGTGCTTCCAGGCTCTGCAATCAAGGAAGTTACAAAACTGTTCAGCCTTTGATCCAGGTTTCTTAGTCCCCAAACTCTGTTTTATTACCAAAAATAAGTCTTCGTTTTGTCAACTTTCAATAATAGTATGAAAAAAAATTAGTGACGGGGAACCAGTTTGTGCTGAATGTACTATTATGATGACACAGGGTGGTTTCGTCGGCACAGTTTCTATCGTAAATACATTCAAAGTAAGTCATACTTGGAAGCGTTTACTGGTTTTTCATTCTTGTTTTTGGAAGAGGAGCACTTAATTCTGTAGTTCAAGGTGTCCCCTATAGTCAGTTAACATAAGCCATGCTGGACATTTGTTGGCCCTGGTATTCAGACTGTATATTGTTACCAATTGGATGATCTTGACCTTGTGGTCCCATGTTAAAACACTTCCTTTTAGGAGGTCCAGGCTTGCTTTTAATTTATATTGTCTCTGTCTTATTTTTTCTTCCAAAAGAAGGCTTTTGCTTTGAGCCAGGCTCCAGGCAACATTTGTTTACAGAAAACTGGCTGAGAATTTGGTCATACACCAACATTTAAGTCTAAGTTGGAGAAAGTCAGAAGAGATGCCTTGGAGTAATTTCTCAGATGTACATCTTGGAAATAGGAATAGGTGTTGGAACTGCAAAACCCAGATCAGCACCCTGATTTCTAATAGGAAGAATGGGCAGATGACAAGGTCCATAGTTTCTCGATAACACTTATGTAAATGAGGACAGCTTTGCCCTTTGGATTAAGTTCTTGAATATACTAGTTTCAGAGAGGACAGGCTGAGTGATTTGGGTCACACTCTCTCTTCTACTTTTAGTTAGGAAAAGACAGGCTTTGTGCTTTCAGCCTGTATCACCAATCCATAGTTCAAAAATATATCACTGAAAAATTTACAACTCTGTAATTCATTAGTCTACCTAGATAAAAAGGTGGCCAAGAGAGCCTCCTATATGTCTTCCAATCAAAATTCCAGTCCACAGTATAAATCTAATTTGAATTCAACAGGATATGGGGGGCAGTCAGTGGTCTTTAATTCTCTTTACTTTTGTCTGTTTGTCATCAAAAGTGCCTATGTCCATGACGACTGAAGACACACGTTGGGCGTTTTCATAACTGAGCTTAAATATACTGTAAGGCAGTCAATGGATAGTGGTTAAAACCATAGCTGCCATATGGCTTAACTCTCAGAAAAATTCTAAGTCATTGTGAGGATACGTCTTAATTACAAAAAGGGCGGCAACTTAAGATTTACTCTATATCAAATCTCAGCTACACATTATGAGAGGAACTTGCTTCAGCACCAAGAAAATACAACTGAGATAGTGATATTAAGTCTGTTACATCCGTGTGTTTTGAAGACACTTATTTCAGCCTAGCAAAGGAAAGTGAGATAAAAGACGTGCGGATACCTCATACAAAAAATTAGGGAATATTGCGATACTCATGAGGCTTCCCTGAGGGATTCAAGTGACCATCAAGCAACAAGCCTGAGGGCATCACAGGGAGTCAGGTGAAAGTGGGTTGATGGTGTGGTACTCAGTTTTGAGCTACCCTTCTCCATTCCATGGCGAAATTAAGATAACCACTGAAAGAATGATAGAGTCTCTCTAACAATACCAGCTAACGATCCTCAATCAAAAGGTCGTCTCTGCATGGAAAGGTTGGGTTTAAGACAATGCCATAATTTAACAAACAATTGTTGTTTGATCACTGGCCTTAGGTTTCATCTGTGGTCCGGCCACCTACTTGAAGGCAATAGAAGTTGTTGTCAAACCTTAAATGCATTGATATATGGAGGCTAGGTCTGCTTGACGATGCTACTTTAGAGCAGTTGAAACTGGACCTCCATTTTGCTGTACTATAGCAAAAAGGCTGAGTCATTGCGAGTATAACCTTGAGCAGTTCTAGTGGGAGGTTTTGGCCATTCTTGAAGTTGAACCTTAGAGTACTACTGTTGAGAAGAAAATGCTTAAAGGTCAATGAGTCAGTGCTAAAATATAGAAAATAAGAGTTTATGAGGTATGTATTGAGAACACTTGTTTCAGGATACGGGAAGAGGAAGAAGGTGGAAATCACCTGAAAAGCACGTAGTAATTATCAGCCAATTACAGAAAGCTCAAGAGAATACCTAGAGGGATTCACGAGGGGATCAATGTAAACCCTGGATAAATCTAGTGTCTACCAGGTGACTACTCTCATTGCTGTGGCTTTACAGTTTCACCTTACCTCTCACAATGAATCAGACTTCAGTTTTTGAAATGTTTTGCCCTCGAGATTACCCTGTAAAAGAAACAGGCGTGGAATTTTCTATTCAAATGTCCACACAACTTACGCAAGTTCCAGCAGAGGACTGTGTCTTGGGCCATGGATTCCATTGTCTTTTTTGCTATCAAGAAGGCCTTGTGACCATGTGCCATGTCCTCTGTCTAAAGATCCGTTAAGTAAATTTAGGCTAGATTCTGAGTGCCAAGGTCTCCACCCTATTTCTTAGAATAATAGCAATGCTTGGCCTCCCTTCCACTCTCTCCACTTGAGTGAGTTACCAAACAGTTCAGGCTTTTATCCAGGTTTCTTAGTGCCAAAATTATGTTGCATTAGTAGAGGTAAGTCTCGGTGCTATAAGGCAAAGTTAACTTTCAATAATGTATAAAAGGAAAATTGGTTAGGTGGGACCAGTTTGTGCACAATGTGCTGTTATGATGACACAGGTTGGTTTCGTTGGTCCATTTTCTATCATAAATACTTTAAAAGTAGTACAGTGTTGGAACCGAGCTCCTATTCCTTCATTTTTCTTCTTCTGAGAAAGGACAGCATGATTCTGTAGGACAAGGTGTCCGCTATAGTCTGTTAACAGAAGCCATGCTGAACGTTTCTTGGCTCTGGTATTCAGAGTGGATATTGTTACCAATTGGATGATCTTTACCTTGTGGTCCCATGTAAAATGCATCGTTTTAGGTGGTCCATACTTTGTTCCAATTTACCAATTTACACAGTTTCCTATTTATTTTTTTCTTCAAAAAAAAAAAAAAAAAGAAAGAAAAAGGCTTCTGCTTTGACCCAGGCTTTAGGCAACATTTGTACACAGAAAACAGGCTTAGAATTTGGTCTTAAGCCACCATATGAGTCTAAGTTAGAGAAAGTCAGAAGAGATGCCTTGGACTAATTTCTCAGATCTGCTTCTGGAAATAAATATATGAATGGAACTGCAAAACAAAGGGCAGCACCCTTTTTTTCTAATAGAAAAAACACGCAGGAGACAAGGTCCAAGGTTTCTCGATATGACTTATATTATATGAGGACATTTTTGCCCTTTGGATTAAGTTCTTGAATCTACTAGTTTTCAGAGAGGACAGGCTGAGTGCTTTGGGTCACACTCGCACTTCTACTTTTTGTTAGGAAAAGACAAGTCTCGTGCTTTGGGCCCTTATCACCAATCCATAGTTCACAAGGGAGGATAATGTAGTACTTTTTTGTACTTTCAAAATCATATCACTGAGAAAATTCACAACAACTCTGAGAAGTCATTAGTCTACCTGGAGGAGAACGTGGCCAAGACAGCCTCCTATATGTTCTCCAATCAAAATTCCAATCCACATTATGAATCTAATTTGCATTCAACGGTATATAGGGGCAGTCAGTGATCTTTAATTCTCTTTACTTTTGTCTGTTTGTCATCAAAACTGCCTATGTCAGTGGAGGCAGAAGACGCACAAAGGCTGCGTTCATAATTGAGCCTAAATATCCTGTGGGGCTGCCAAAGGGTAGTGGTTGAAACCATAGCTGCCATATGGCTCTATCCTAAGAACAATGCTGAGTCATTGTGAGGATACGTCTTCATTAAAAAAGGACGGCTGCATAAGGTATTCCGTATATTAAGCCTCAGACAACACATTCTGAGAGGGACTGGCTTCAGCACCAAGAAAATACAACAGAGAATTTGACATTGACGCAGTTACATCGATGTGTTCCAGAGAGACGTATTTTGGCTTAGCCGAAGAAAGTGAGGTGAAAGACATGAGGAATTCTCGGACAAAGAATTAGGGCATCTCATGATACTCATGAGACTTCCCTGAAAGATTCAAGTCATCATCAAGCGACAGGCCCAAGGGTATCACAGGGAGTCACGTGATAGTGGGTTGATGATGTGGCACTCAGTTTTGAGTTACTCTTCTCCATTCCGTTATAAAATTGAGATTACCACTGAGGAAATGCTAGCGTCTCTGTAAGAAGACCAGCTAATGGTCCCTCAATCGAAAGGTCATGTCTGATTGGGAAGGTTTGGTCTAAGACGGAGGCATAGGTTAAGAGACAACTGTTGTTAGATTACTGGCCTTCGGTTTCATCTGTGGTTAGGCCACATACCTGAAGGCAATGGAAGTTGCGGTCAAACATTAACTGCATTGATATATGTAGTCTGAGTCTGCTTGACGATGCTACTTCAGAGCAGTTTAAAATGGACGCGACATTTTGCTGTATTATAGCAAAATTGCTGAGCCGTTGTGCGCATAACTTTGAACAATTCTGATTAGAGAACCAGGCTATTCTAAAGGTGAACCTTAGGCTGCTACTGTTGGGAATAAAATGCGTAAAGGCCAATGAGACAATGCTAAAATATAGAAAATAAGAGTTTATGAGGTGTTTTGAGAACACTTGTTTGAGGATACGGAAAGAGGAAGAAGTGGAAATCACCTGAAAATCATGTAGTAATTGTCAGCCAATAACAGAATACTCAAATTACATGAAGACAGATTTGCCCTGTGGTTTAAGTTGTTTTATCTACTCGTTCAGAGAAAATGGGCTTTGTGTCTTGGTTCGCAGTCCCCTTTCTACTTTTGTAAGGAAGTCAGGCCTTGTGCCTTGGGCCCACGTCACCAATAGACATTCTAAAAGGAAAGAGGATGCAGTGCTTTCTTTGATGGGAAAAGTACATATAACTGAGAAAATTCACATCAACACCAAGAAATCATTAGTATGCATGGAAGCGAAGGTGCCCCAAAAAGACTTTGCCCTGAGCTGGAAACGAATGTCAGGTCCACATTAAAAATCTGACGTGAGATCAACGGTATATACGGCCAGGCTAGGATCTTTAATTCGCCTCTAGTTGTGTCTGTCAGGAAATCTTCCTTTGTAAATGGAGGGTGTAGTTGCACATTGGCTACGTTCGTAATGTAGCCTACGTGTGCTATGAAGAAGTGAATGGATAGCGTTTGAACTCCTAGTTGCCATACTGCTCTCTTGTACGAAAAATGCTGAGTCACTGTGAGGATAGCTCTTTACTGCAAAAAGAACAGCTGCTTAAGAATGTCTGTGTGTGAAATGGCACACCACAAAACTGCGAGAGCCTGGCTGGACAAAAAGCAGATACTGACATTGAGGCAGTTTCTTCAACCTGTTCGAAAACGGCTTATATTAGCCTAGCAGAGGTAAAGAGGTGGAAGTCGCCAGGAAATCTCGTTCAAAAAATGGGAATTCCGGCAATACTCATGAGGCATTTCAGAGGGAATCACATTACTAGGAATAAACTGGCCTGAGTACATCATATGATAATCCACGTGAAATTAGTTGTGGTGTGCCGCTCACTTTTGTGTTTCCCTTTTACATTCCTTGTTAACATTGACATAAGCACTGAGGAAATAAGTATCTGTGCTCCATAGCCACGAAATAGCCCTTCAGCTGAAGGTCATCTCTGCATGAGAAGACATCCTTGAGTTCAGCGGCATAGGCATACACACACCGGTTGGTAGGTAACTGCCTTGAGGCTCCGTCTCTCTCAGTCAACAACATACTCGTATACAATTGGAGCAGCGGTCACACATCAACGGCAATGAAATTTAGAGGTTGAGCCTTAAAAAGCAAGCTACCTTAGAGCAGTGGAGTCTTTAAGTGCCATTATACTCTATTGTAGCAGAAATGCTGACTCATTGTGAGTATAACACTTACCAGTTCTGGAGGGCAATCCATGCTATTGTTGAAGGTGAACCTCTGGCTACTCTCCAGAAGAAATTACTTAGAGGCAAATGACTTCATGCACAAAATTTGAAAAGACCTCATAGGATGTATTTTCAAAACACCTGTTTGAGTGAGTACAGGGAAAGAGGAGTAACGTAGAGGTGTCCTGAAAATCACGTAGTAATCAACAGGGAATTACATGGAGTTACTGAATGCCTCGAGACGTTCTCATGGGAATCCAGGAAGACCCTGCAGGAATCTGGAGTCTACCAGGGGCCTAGTCTTCTTGCTGTGACTGTAGGGTTTCACCTAACCTCTTGCAATGAATCAGGCTTCAGTTTGGGAAATGTTTTGCATGCAAATTTACCCCGCAAATGAAACCGATGTGGTGGTGTGTGTTCAATCATCCAACATGTTACCGATGTTCCAAAAAGGACTGGGTCTGGGCCATGGATTTCCTTCGACCTTTTATTCTGACAAAGAAGGCCTAATTTCTGTGTGCCACATCCTCTATCTAAAAATCCATGAAGTAAAGTTAAGCTAGATTCTGTATGCCAAGGTCTCCACTCTACTTCCTGGATATAATAGCGATGCTAAGCATCGCTTCTAGGCTCTCTAATCGAGTATTTACAAAACAGTTCAGGCCTTGATTAAGTTTTCTAAGTGCCCAAACTACCTTCTCTTGCCAGAAGGAAGGCTTGATGCTGCAAGGTATGGGAACATTTTAGTAATTGTGTAAAATGAAAATTGATGACTTGGGACCAAGTTGTGGTGAATGTAGTGCTAGGATGAGACAGAGTTGGTGCCATCCGTCCTATTTCTATCATAAATAATTCAAAGGGAGGACAGATTTGGAGGCAAGCACAGAGCCTTCCATTCTTCCTCCTCCTAAAATATGACAGCTTGGTTGTATAGGTCAAGGTGTCGACAAGAGTTTCAGGTAACAAGGATGATTTCAGGAGTCTGAGTCTTGAGACTGGACATTGTTACCAATTGGATGGGCTTGACATTGTGGGCCTAGGCTATAACTAGTTCTTTCAGGAGATCCAGGATTGGTTCAGGTTTGCATAGTCCCCGATTTTTTATTTTCTTCCCTAAAGAAGGCTTTTGCTTTGAGACAAGGCCTTCAGGCAACATTTGTACACAGAGAACAGCCTTGGAACTGTGGGCAGATGCCACCCTTTCCTTCTATGTCAGAGCAAGTCTGAAGAAATGCTCTGAGCCAATTTCTCAACTCTACTTTTTGAAAAAAGTGGTAGGGTTCATAACTGTAACCTAAGACAGCACACGGGATCTCGAGAGGAATTACAGGCAAGAGACATGTTCCTACGTTTTGAGAGAAGACTCAATTTACATGAAGACAGACTTGCCCTGTGGTTTAAGTTGCTTTATCTACTCATTTTCAGAGAGGATGGGCTTAGTGCCTTGGTTCACAGTCTCTTACTACTTTTTGTAAGGAAAAGACAGGACTTGTGCCTTGGGCCCATGTCACCAATAGACATTCTCAAAGGAAAGAGGATGTAGTGCTTTCTTTGAAGGGAAAAGTGCATATAATTGAGAAAAAGAGACATCAACTCTGAGAAATTATTAGTATGCGTGGAAGCGAATGTGCCCCAAAAGGACTTTGTACTGAGCTGGAAACAAATGTCAGGTCCACATTAAGAAAATCTGACGTGAATCAATGGTAATAATGCGGGCAGTCTCAAGGATCTTTACTTCACTCTACTGTAGTCTGTCACAAAATCTTCCTATGTTAATGGAGGGCATAATCGCACATTGGCTTCGTTCATAATTGAGCCTAAGTGTGCTATGAGGAAGCGAATGGATAGTGTTTGAAATTCCTAGTTGCTGTAGTGTTTTTCTGGCAGGGAAAACAATGCCGAGTCCATTGTGAGGATAGCATTTACTGCAAAAAGAACAGCTGCGTAAGAATATCTGTGTATCAAACCCCACATCACAAAACTGCGAGAGCCTGGCTTAACCAATACGGACAAAGAGCAGAGATACTGGCATTGAGGTAGTTTCTTCAACCTGTTCGAAAATGGATTTTATTAGCTTAGCACAGGTAAAGAGGTGGAAGTCGCCAGGAAATGTGGTTCCAAGAATTGGGAAATCTCGGGATACTCATGAGGCATTTCAGAGGGAATCATGTTACTAGGAAGAAACTGGTCCGAGTACATCACACGATAATCCATGTGAAATTGGTTATGGTGTGCCGATCAGTTTTGTGTTTCCCTTGTACTTTCCTTCTTAATAGTTACATAAGCACTGAGGAGTTAAGATTACCTCTGTACCATAGCCACAAAACAGCCCTTCAAGAAGGTCATTTCTGCACAAGAAGACTTTCTTGAAAGCAGTGGTATAGGCAAACACACACCGGTTGTTCGGTAACTGCCTTGAGGTTCCGTCACTCTCGGGCATCCTACTCGTACACATTTGGAGTAGCGGTCACACATCGACCGCGTTAAAATTTAGAGGCTGAACCTTAAAGGGAAAGCTACCTGAGAGCGTTAGAGTCTTAATGTGCCATAATACTCTATGGTAGTAGAAATGCTGACTCATTGTGAGCATAACACTTAACGATTCTGGAGGGAAATCCATGCTATTGTTGAAGGCGAACCTCTGGCTACTACTGTCCCGAAGAAATTACTTAGAAGAAAACGTCCTAATGCTGAAAGTTTGAAAAGAACACCTTATTAGTGTTTTCAAAACACTTGTTTGAGTACAGGGAAAGAGGAATAAGGTGGAATTCACAAGAAAATCAGGTAGTAATCAACAAGGAATTACATGGAGGTAGTGAATACCTGGACGCATTCTTGTGGGGATCCAGGAAGACCCTGCAGGAATCTGAGTATACCATGGGCCTAGTCTTCTTGCTATGACTGTAGAGTTTCACCTTACCTCTTGCAATGAATCAGGCTTCAGTTTGTGAAATGTTTTGCATGCCAGTTTACCCTGTAAATGAGACCAGTGTGGTGTTATGTATTTAAACATCCACACAAGTTACCATCGTTCCAAAAGAGGACTGGGTCCTGGGCCATGGATTTCCTTCAACATTCTTTCTGACAAAGAAGGCCTCGTTACTGTGTGTCATATCCTCTATCTAAAAATCCATTAAGTAAAGTTAGGCTAGATTCTGTGTGCCAAGGGCTCTAGTCCACTACTCGGAAGTAAAAGCAATGTTAGTCAGTGCTTACAGGCTCTCTATTCAAGTAATTACAGAACAGTTTAGGCCTTGATCCAGTTATCTAAGTGCCCAAACTACCTTCTCTTACCAGAAGAAGGCTTGATGCTGCAAGGTATGTTCACCATTCAATAATATCTAAAAGGAAAATGGAAGACTTGGGACTAGGTTGTGCCGAATGTAGTGTTAGGAGGACACAGGGTTGGTTCCATTGGCCCTATTTTTATTGTAAATTATTTAAAGGGAGGACAACTTTGGAGGCAATCACAGAATCTTCCCTTTTTCCTCCTCCTAGGAGATGACAGCTTGCTTGTATAAGTTAAGGTGTCCACAAGATTTTCAGGTAACAAGGCCCAGGGTGGATGATTTTGTGGGCCTGGGTCTGGAGACTGAATATTGTTACCAATTGGATGAGCTTGATGTTGTGGGCCTATGCTATAACTATGTCTTTTCAGGAGATCTAGGCTTGGTTCATAGTTGATTAGGCTTCGATTTATTTTTTCTTTATTAAGAAGGCTTTGTCTTTGAGACAAGTATTTCAGACAACATTTGTTCACAGAGAACAGGCTTGGATCTCTGGGCCGATGCCCCTCTTTTTCTCGATTTTGGAGAAATTTGTAAGAAGTGCTCTGGGCTAATTTCTGCTTTCTGGAAAAAAGACGTAGGGATTAAAACTGCAACCAAAAAACAACACACTGAATGTGCCAAGAGGAATTATAGGCGGGAGACATGATTCTACCTTTTGAGAAAAGACTCATATTACATGAAGACAGACTTGCCCTGTGGTTTGAGTTCTTTTTTCTATTAGTCTCAGAGACGATTGGCTTATGCCTTGGTTCCCAGTCTCCTTTCTACTTTTTGTAAGGAAAAGACAGGCCTTGTGCCTGGGCCCATGTCAGCAATCCCGATTTGCACAAGGTTGGAGGTTGTAGTGCTTTCTTTGAAGGGAAATGTGCATATAACTGAGAAAATTCACATCAACACCAAGAAATCATTAGTATGTGTGGAAGTGAAGATTTCCTAGAAGGAAATCGTACTGACCTGGAAACGAATGTGATGTCCACATTAAATAATGTGACGTGAGGTCAATGGTATATGTGGGCAGTCAAGGATCAGTAATTCGCCTCAAGTTTTGCTGTTTTTCAGGAAATCTTCCTATGTCAGTGCAGGGCGTAGTCACTCATTGGCTGCGATCATAATTGAGACTAAGTTACTAGGAGCAAGTGAATGGATAGCATTTGAAACCATAGTTGCCATACTGCTTACTTGTAGGAAAAATGCTGAGTCATTGTGAGGATAGCTCTTTACTGCAAAAAGAACCACTGCCTGAGAATGTCTGTGTATCAAACCGTACACCAGAAAACTATGAGAGACTAGCTTAACCAATGTGGACAAGAACTGAGATAGTGACATTGAGGCATTTTCTTCAACCTGTTCGGGAACGGCTTGTAGTAATCTAACAGAGGTAATGAGGCGGCAGTCTCCTAAATGACTCCTACAA
>PUFA01001010.1:0-60795 GCA_003508835.1 Eonycteris spelaea
TCTTAATTCTAAAAATATTCATAGGGCATTATTATATCTTTACCTTAAATTAACAAACTGCCAAGAACTACCATGGAAAAGTAACTCATTGGCAATTACCTTTAATAGCTATAGTTTTGAACTTTGTCTTTTCAATATTCTCATTAAATTTATATCTTCTAGGCTATAGCACATCCTCATTGAAGATGATGACCATCCAAGGGCTCTCACTACTCCAAGTACTGAAACAACTCACATTTCTTGCTTCAAGGCCCTTAGAACAGACTTCCAGAGATCTTTATTCCTGAGAGGCAGGGACTACAGTCAAATCTCAGAATGCGAAGAAGTTGCAGAAGACAGACCTTTGTCCCTCAACATTACCTTAAGAATAGAGAATAAAATTTCTGAAGGGAAAATGACATAGGGAAGATTCATGATAACATTGCAAATTTAAAGCAAGCTATATTCAGGACCTTGCAACATGCTGCTACCAGACCACAGAAAACCTACAGAACAAAGGAAGATTCCTACTGGATAACTATTTTCTCATATAATGAGAAGAAAATAGGGAAACAGAATCTTTAAGTCATAACCTACACAAATAAACCCAACATTCATTCCCTATGGCCAGGCCATGCTGGGAACATATAGATAATCCTGAGATTGCCAGCATGCCATTAACACTGCATACCATAACTTTCACACTGCCAAACCCATTACAATCAAAGGGAAACAGTCTTTTAAACCATAACTCATAAAAACTAAGAACCACATATTTAAACTGAATTCCTTGAAAATACTGGGGGGAATTCAGTTTATATGTGATTTTCTCTCACTCCTTTCTCAGAGAGGAGACCATGCTCTGTCTATGAAACTTTATTTCCTCTCCAATAAACTCTGGCTTGTACTTTGAATTCTTTCCTGTGCACAGTCAAGACCCTTGCTCTCTTGGTGTAGGACTTGAGTGCCTACTCAGGGAAATTCACCCTGTCCTTATATCAGTTGGACCTGGTGGTCCCATCTTCACTAAGACACTGTTGGTCCACAACAGCCCAAAAGCCCCTGGGCAACAGCAATTTCCAGACAACTCAAGGCTTTGTTTTCAGCATGAATCTAGGAAGTATGGTGGTTCTGTCATTCCCAGGGACAAGCTGAACTGCTAGTGTACTTGGAGACCTGAATCTGGGCTCTCAGGGGCCAGAGAGGGCAAATCCTTGGACACAGGGCTGAGGGGCAGAAACTTACCTTTTCAAAGCTCTACTTTTTCTTCCTGGCTTTTTACTCCACTTTTGGCTCCACTGAAAGCTGAGTGACCAGAAACATGTGAGAGGCTAGATTCATTCTCACTCTCTGTCTCTAGACAAGCTACAGAAGCTCAGTGTTTATGAACAAAGTGACTTTTCTACATTTAATTTATGTGACTTTTCTAATTTATCCCCTTTATTTTATTTATTTTTAGAAGTAAATAAAATGTTTGTTTTCTTCTTGAGAGAATGCAAAAAAGAATTTTTTGAGACCACTATGGATTTCTTGCTCAAAGAGAAAGAAAGAAAGAAAATAAAGAGAGAGTGAGAGAGAGAGAAGAGAGAGAGAGAGATGGAGAGAGAGAGAGAGAGTAAAATAAAGAAGAAAGAGAAAAAGAAGGAAGGAAGGAAGGAAGGAAGGAAGGAAGGAAGGAAGGAAGGAGGAAGGAAGGAGAGAAGGAAGGAAGGAAGAGAGAAAGAAAGAAAGAAGAAAGAAAGAAAGAAAAGAAAAAAGAAAGAAAAGAAAGAAAGAAAGAAAGAGAAGAAAGAAAGAAAAGAAAAAAAACACATTCTTCAGAACTATAGGTGCTCTGAGCTCAGTCAGGTAGGACTCTGGTTTCCCAGACCACAGCCCCACCCCAGCCTCTGCTCAGAGTTGTTCAGGGGCTCTGCACTGACCTCGGATTAGGCCCAGCAGAGGTGAGCTCGACCTAGACACTTGCCATGGAAAGTGGTTGTAAACTAGTGCTCAGGGGCCTTTCACTCTGTAGGAGATCCAACTCTTACTAGTATCCAGTCCTTGACCACTGGTCACTGCATCTGTGACTGTGCCCTGGAGCCCTCCACCACACCTGGACTCCTGATCCAAGATCTTCAGATCAAAATCCGTGTGCTCCCTCTAACCCTGCTCAGCCTGGCTTTTCTAGAACTGATGCTCTATTCATTCCCAAGAATTCCCATCTCACCATTTTCTCTAGGGATTCAGAAAAGATGAAATAAGAATAAGAAAAAAAAGATCACCTCTGCTAGGTCTGGGCCAAGTGTTCCTTTATCTTCCTAATGCTCCATGTTTTCTAGGTGGTGGTAGGATGGATTACTCTGGAAGCAGAGGAGTAACAGGAAGAAGAGCCCCAGTCCACTCACGAAGGCAAGGATAGTATCAATCACCCAGGGAGTAAACACAGAGCTTATCCATGTAGCAATAACGCTCTTCAGACAAGAGAGAGCATTTTGCATGGTCTGAATGGCACTGCTGCCCTCTGGAAACTGAGCACTAGAAGTTCACTTTGGGGGCAAAACCCCAGGCCCAACGACATCACAAAGCTGCAGCCTAGTCACAAAAGGTTCCTGAGGGTGCAGGAGAGGACAAAAGAAGAGAAGGCTGAACTTACTGCCCTTCTCTCACCATCCATGACACATACCTCTGCACACCTTCTGAGCCTTCTAGATCTCTCATCCCTGCTCTACTCTCAGTCAGAGAGACCTTAACATGATTTTCTCTTATTTTCTTCTGGAACCCAGGTGTCACCCGGTTCCCATTCCCCTTAAAGATCTTGACTCAAGGCCCACCAATTCATAATCCTTGAAATATGAAGTTGATTCAGAAAATATGGCTAGTTCTGGGGATTTTACTCTATTTCCTCTGTCCTCAGCCCACTTCCCTGTATAATATTTTTGTCTTGTATAAAATCAGACATAGAACTTTTAAAACTTAGTTTTGTGAATTTTAAGTACTGTTTGCTTTGTCACATTTTCCATTCAGAAGGACCTATATACAAAATTTTAAAATGTATTATTTGAATTCATAAATAAATATAAGAGAATTATACACAATTAAACCACTTAAATGATAATTTAAATTATAAATTTGGATTCTTTATAATTTGAGAGTTAGTAAGTTTTTCAATTGCACAAAGACTTTTGGGACATTAACATGCACACGCACACTCATCACCAATTCACTATTTTCAAATCCAATAATCCATAATCTTCTACATAAATTATTCTTATCATTGACCCAACTTTCTGTTTGCCAAAATGAAGATGTTCTTACTCTCCGTGTAAGTTTTGAAACATGTTCTTAGCCCATTTAGAGTTGCTTTAAGTGTACCAAAGACTAGGTAGATTAGAAAACAATAGAAATGTACTTCTCATAGTTCTGGAGGCTGAGAAGTCCAAGATCAGGTGCCAGCAAATCACTTTCTGGCGAGGGCCCTCATCCTGGTTTGTAGCCACACCTTCTCTCGTGTCCTCATGTGGTGGGAGGGGCTAGAATCTCTCTGGTGCCTCTTTTATAACACACCGATCCTATTTATGAGGGTCTATAAGCACCACCCAAAGGCCCTTTACTCCTACATTTTAGAAGTTAGGGTTTAAGCATAGAATTTTGGATAAACACAAATATTCATACATGTGCACACCCAGAAGCCAGGAATGGGTAAGGTGAGCTAAGTACAACTCTTAAGGTCCTAGGTTGGAGAGTGAACCTAGGATCACAGCCTGGAGCTAATTCAGGTCTTGAGCAGTCTCTTCAGATATCCCTAGTGTGTTTTGTTCATATTCTTCTTATTCACTGTGCTATGCCTTCTCCCACCCTCCCCTCTAGAACCCCGTGACCCCAAGTCCAGCCTGAACCACATAGAGAGAGCTTTGAGTTCCATACAGAATTTCTTTATGGTTATAATTCTGCATCCCCTCAGCAGCAGTCATCAGGATTCACTGAGGAGTTCACATGGGAAATTTGTCGTAACACTCCAGGTGCACTTAAAAGTAATGTGTGTCCCTTGCTCATAATGTTTTTAATACAGCTTTAGTGGAATAAGAGCACTGAGTTTATTTGACTGTATTGTTATGAATAAACACATTCATGAACACATCTTCTGCAGTCTACTGTTGCTTCTAAGGTCCTCAGTCTCTTCCTCATTACCTTAAAGTAAAAAGTTTGATATTACGTTTATCAAACTTTATCAAAATGTGGGTTTCAGTCTTCCTTGTATTTATATTTGCCATGTATATTTTTCTCCATTATTTTCAGTATGTTTTGGACAAAGCATGGGAGATTTTATAATAATTACAAAGGAAAGTGTAAATTACATAAGATTTGACTTAAATAAACATCCACCAATGTTGGCTAAAATGTAAAAGCTATGATGGAGGAATGTTGCAAGGGGTGGAAGTGGGCACTAATCTCTACAACTTACTGAGTCAGTTAATGTTGTTCAAAATAGAAAAACAGTAATATTTAAGCATAATGATATATATATAGTAATATATTATTTAGATAAAGCAAAAAATTTAAAAATCCTTAACATTTTAGCTTTAAAACAAAGAGAAATGTGCTTTTAGGAGAAAAATTGGAAAAAAAATGAAATTTATTCTTTATCATTTATAGGAAGTCAATGATTTACTCAAAATTGATAAATTAAGTGATTATATAGCATTATTTATATACGATAAAAATTACTTCTACAGAGCAGGACCAGGGCCTGTGGAAGGGAAAAAACTTGTTTGGTTTGTTTGTTTGTTTGTTTGTTTTTAATGTTTGCTCATCAAAATGTTTAAATGATTTTTTCATGGACATGATTGCTTTCATTTAAAAACAAGTATTACAAAATGGCACATCTCTGTAAAATTAGTTTTCTTTTAGCCAAATGTGTATGAAAAGTAATTGACTCATCTAATATCTGATGGAACTTAAAGTTAGATATTTATTAAATTATAAATTTTGGAAGGACATAAATCATGCCATAAAACATCCAGGACATAACATTTGACTGTTCTGTTTATCTAAAAAGTAAAATCCTTATATTAAAAACATGTGATGTCAGAAGTATGGCAGAGTAAGAGATTGTCCCATGTCATTCCCCTTGAAAATAACAATAAGGTGAACAGCTAGAACTCACAGGTAACAACTAATCTTCACACAAGCAGTGAGCAAGTGATCTGCACATAAGAGCTTCCAGAGGTCAGAATCATTGGAGTTGGGGAAGATCATGAGGAACCAAAAAAGCTGCCTCTTGAACTGGAGCTTCCTACTGGAGAGGTGAAGAGAAAAGTTGTGGCCAGTTTCTTGAATAGCCCTGTTAGAGGGATCTGTGAGCTCCATGCAGCAGCAGAACCCAGGGATCGGAGAAGAAAGCAGAGTAGGGACTAATTGCAGAGTGGCAATGGCTGGTTCTCAGCAGCCCTGGTTGTGCAGAGTGAGACTGAGACACACCAGCCCTTCAACTACCAACTCAGAGGGTGCTTTCCCCTCACATCTTCCAAAACTGAACACTGCAGGGATCCAAGGGAATTTGAGCAAATGCCACCAAAACTGTAGTAACACAGGCAGGGACTGAAACTGAGGTAGTGATCGTGATTGAATATAAGAGGGGGGGAAAAAGGCAATTTTAAGTCTCGAAACAGGGATGTAACAGACTTGGATGCCACCTTACTAGAATCTCTGTCGCAATAAGCTAAAGAGAGACCTTTATATATTAAGCCCTTTTGTAAAAAAAAAAAAAAAAAGAATACACTCTCATCATTAATGTCATTAATGTCCAGGTGGAGAATTAGTCCATCAAGACACCATGAACAACTAAAGTGATAAAGCATCTCTAAAAGAAAAAAGAAAAAATCGCCAGAAAATAAGCTTAAAGACATAGGAAATATATGACTTAAATGAAGAGAATTCAGGCTTGTACTTCTGAAAATACTCATGAGATCCAAAATAATCATATCAACAATTCTTAGGAATTTTTTTTAAAAACTAGATTAGCAGAATGAGCTTTTTTAGCAAGGAGATTGAAATACTAAAAAGAACCAATTAGAACTTCTGGAGATGAAAAAACACACTATGAGATAAGAATGAAATAGCAAGCTTGGGAAATAGAGTTGACCATAAGGAAAAAAGATCAGTGATATTAAAGACTGAAAATCTAGACATATTTTTAGAAGGAAGAAGAGAGAGATTGAATAATGAAAAATAATGAAAGAAGAAATACAAGAACTAGCTGACACCATCAGGAAAGGAACATAAGAATAATGGGCATTCTCAAAGGAAAGGAAAAGGAGCAGAGATTAGAAGCATTTTCAGACAAATAGTTGAAGAGAATTTTCCAAATCTAAGGAATGAGTTGGAGCTTGGAATACAAGAAGTCAACAGAACAGCTAATTATCTCAACCCAAAAAGGTCTTCTCCAAAACACATTATATTAAATTTATCAAAAATCAATGACAAAGAAAGAATTCTTCAGGGCAGCCAGAGGGAAAAAAAAAACAGTAACCAATAAAGGATTACCATCGGACTTCCCAGCACAAACATTACAAGCAAGAAAGGAGTGGAATCAAATGTTCAAACTATTAAATGAAAGGAACTACCAGCCAAGAATAATGTATTCAGCAAAGCTCTGCTTTAGATATGAAGGAGAAATAATTCTTTCCAGACATACAAAGATTGAGGAAATTCTCTATTACAAGATCTGAATTGGAGGAAATACCAAAAGAGGTCAGCTCACCTAAAATAAAATGAAAAAAAAATACATAACTATGAGTAAGGTGACTACAGGCAGATAGAGGCAGAGGAGTGCAACCATTATTAACAGAGGGCATTGTAAGTTTAAATAATAAGAAGAGATTTGCTATTATAAGAGAGTAATGAAAGTTCTGCATACATAGGGACAAACTGAGACAAACAATAACAGAAAGGAGAGGATTCAAAATCAAATTTCACAAAGGGAAATGGAGATAAGGCATATGCAGAAGAAAATGGATATACACACACATATACACACACACACACACACCACACAACTATCCTCCACATATTTCATACTGGTAATCACACACAAAAGATCCAGAACTGAAGTACACAACATAAAACAACAAGGACCAGAGGGAAAATCCACAAACCTAATAAAATTTAAAAACAGACAGAAATGCAAAAACAAGGAACAATGGAAATACCAAGCTACTAGAAAGCAAAAGGTAAAATGGCGTAGAAAATCCTTATATTTCAATAATCACCCTAAATGTAAGTGGACTGAACTCATTAATAAAAAGGCACAGAGTTGCAGATTGGATTAAAAACCAAAACCCAACCATATGCTGCCACCCAGAGACACATCTCAGTTCCAAAGACAAATATAGATTCAGATGAAAAGGTAGAACATGATACTCCAAGCAAATGGCATTCAAAGAAAAGTGGGATTAGTGGTGCTAATATCAGACAAAATAGAATTCAAATAAAAAAGCTAAAGAAAGATACTAAGGGACACTTCATTAATGATAAAGGATTTATGTATCAAGAAGACATAACACTTATTAAAATCTGTGCTCCCAATCAGAGAGCTCTGAAATGTATAAAGCAATTACTACCAAAATGAAAGGGAGAAACAGGCCAAAACACTGCATAGTAGGGGACAAAAAATACCCCACTGTCAGACATGGACAGATCATCCAACAGTAAAATCAATAAGGAAGTAACATCTAAAATGACACTTTAGACCAACTGGACATAATGACATTTATGGAGCCTTCCATCCCTAAACAGCTGCTTATACATTCTTCTCTAGTGCACATGGAACATTTCCCAAGGATTGACCACATACTGGGAACACAGATAGCCTCAACAAATATAAGAATATTAAAATCATACTAACCATATTTCTAATCATAATGCTTTGAAACTAGAGATCAACTGCAGAAAGCAAGTAGGAAGAACCACAAATACATGGAGATTAAACAACATGCTACTGAAGATGGCTAGGTCAGAGAAGAAATAAAAATGGGATCAAGAAATACATAGAAATGAATGATAATGATAGTTTACAATATATCAAAACATTTGGGAAACGGTAAAAAGCAGTAATAAGAGGAAAGTTCATATCATTACAAGCCTATTTTGAAAAACATGAATGAGGCCAAATAAACAACCTAATGCTTCATTTTAAAAACTAGAAAAGGAATGACAGATGAAGCCTAAAATCAACAGGAGGAAAGAACAAATTGAAATCAGAGCAGAATTGAATAAACTGAAAACAAAACAATAGGAAAAATAAATGCAACAAAGAGCTAGGGTTTTTTTTTTTTTTAGTTGCTTAATAAAATTGAGAAACAAAAGGCTAGAGTACTAAAGACAAAGAGAAAGGACACGAATAAGCAAAATCGGTTACCAAAAAAAGGGGAAATTACGACAGCGCAAGAAATACAATGGATCATATATCAATACTATGAAAAAGCATAAAAACGCCAAATTTAATAGCTAGAAGAAATAGACCAGTACTTAGAAAAATACACCTTCCTTAGACTGAATCAAGAAAAAGTGGAAAATCTAAATATGCCTGTCAACAGTATGGAAATGAAATGATATTCAATCCTACCCAAAAAGTAAAGTCCAGGACCAGATGGCTTCACCAGTGAATTCTACGAAACATTCAAAGATGTAATACCTATTCTCCTCAAAAAGCAAAGCGGAGGCAATACTTCCTAACTCATTTTATGAGGCCAATATTATTCTGGACAAAAAACCTGGTAAAGATAACGCAAAAAAAAAAGAAAACTATAGACCACTATCTCTCATGAACACAGATGCAAATATTGTAAATAAGATACTAGTAAACCAAATACAGCAACGTATTAAAAAGATTATACATCACGGTCAAGTTGGCTTTATCCCACAGGCACAGGGATGGTTCAACATACGCAAATTGATTAATGAGATACACCACATAAACACATTAAAAAACTAGAATCATATGATCATATAAATAGTTTCAGAAAAAAGCCTTTAACAAGATACAGCGTCCAATTATGATCAAAAACACTTCACAAAATCGTATAGAGAGAAAGTACCTTAACATAATAAAGACCATATATGACAAGCCCTCAGCCAACATTATACTTAATGGTGAAAAACTGAAAACCTTCCCTCTAAGATTAGGAACAAGGCAAGGCTGTCCACTATCGCCACTCTTATTCAATATAACATTGGAGGTCCTAGTGCATGCAATCAGGCAAGGGAAAGATATAAAAGGAATCCAAATAGGAAATGAAGAAGTCAAATTGTCGCTATTTGCAGATGACATGATATATAGAAAACCCCAAAGACTCCAGAAATACACTATTAGAAACAATAAACAAATACACTAAAGTTTCTGGTAAAAAAAAAAAATCAATGTTAAAAAATTCATAGCATTCTTATTCTCTAATAATGAAGTGTCAGAAAAAGAAGTGGAAAACATTCTTTTAATTGCAACAAAATGAATAAAATACCTAGGAATAAAAACATGTGCAGGACCATATAATGAAAACTATAAGACCCTATTAAAAGAAATCAAAGAAGATACAGAGAAATGGAAAGATATTTCATGTCTTGGATTAGAAAAATCAACATAGTTAACATGACCTTATTACCTAAAGCATTATACAGATTTCATGCAATCTCCATCAAAATCCCATTGGCATTTTTTTTTAAGAACTAAAACAAAAAAATCATCGGATTTGTATGGAAGCACAAAAGTCTCAAATTACTAAAGCCATCCTGAGAAAAAAGAACAAGGCTGGAGGCATCACTCTGCCCAACTTCAAATTATACTACAAATGACAGTAATCAAAACGGCATAGTATTGCAGAAAACAGACACACAAACCAGTAGGACAGGATGAGATCCAGAAGTAAACCCATATTTATATGATCAAATAAGTTCTCAACAAAGAAGTAAAAACATACAGTGGAGAAAAGAAATTCTCTTCAATAAATGGTGCTGGGAAAACTGGAAAGCCACCTGCAAAAGAATGAAACTAGACTGTTGTCTATCACCACAACCAAAATTAACTAAAATGGATTAAGGACCTGAATATAAGACCTGACACAATAAAATACATAGAAAAAAACATAGGAACTAAACTCAGGACCTTGGACTTAAAGAGGATTTTATGAATTTGACCTCAAAGGCAAGGGAGTAAAAGCAAAATAAATGAATGGATTGCAACAAACTAAAAAGCTTCTGCACAGACAAAGAAATTGATAACAAGGTAAAGAGACAAACACCTGAAGGGAAAATATATTTGCAAGCAATGTCTCCATAAAGGCCTAATATCCAAAAATATACAAAGCACTCATGTGACTCAGTAACAACAACAACAAAACAAATGATCCATTCGAAAAATGAGCAGAGGACCTGAACAGACACTTGTCCATAGAGGACATACAGAAGGCCAACGAATATATGAAAAGATGCTCAACATTTCTTCCTGTTAGGGAAGTGCAAATCAAAACCACAATGAGATACCATCTCACACCTGTTATAATGGCTATAATCAACAGGACAAGTAATAACAATTGTTGGAGAGGATGAAGAGAAAAAGGAACCTCTTACACTGCTGGCGGGACTGCAAATTGGTGCAGCCACTATGGAAAACAATATAGAGGTTCCTCAAAAAAACTAGAATTGATCTACCATATGATCCAGCATCTGAAAAGATATTTGCACACCGCTCTTCATAGCACCATTATTTATGGTGGCCAGGACACGGAAGCAACCAAAAAAGAGATGGTACATATATACAATGGACTATTACTCAGCCATAAGAAGAAATGAAATACTGCCATTTGTAACAGCATGGATGGACCTCAAGATTATCATGCTAAACGAAACAAATCCGACAGAAAAAGATGAAAACCAGATGATATTACTTATATGTGGGATATAACCTCAAAGAAACAAATGAATAGGACAAACAAACAAAGACTCATCGACATAGACTATAGATTAGTGGTTATCAGAGGATATGTGTAACCTAAAAATCAAAATAAATGAACAAACAAAACAGAAACAAACTCGTAGATACAGAGAACAAACTGATAGTTGCCAGACGGGAAAGGAGTTGCAGGCGTGGGTGAAAAAGATGAAGGGATTAAGAAATACTAATTGACAGCTGCAAAATGGAGATGTAAAGTAGAGCTTAGAAAATATTCATTAATAATACTGTAATAAACTTGTATAGTACCTGCTAGGTTCCAGACTTATTGGAGGAAATCACTTTAAGTTTTATAAATATCTAACTACTATGCTATACACCTGAAACTAATATTTTATTGAATGTCAAGTGTAATTAAACAACAAAACAGTACAAAACAACTGAAAACAAAAGTGCTGGAGAAAGTGGATATCCATATTCAAAAGAATTAGGTTGGACCCTTATCTCATACAGAGCACAAAAATTAATTCAAAATGAATAAAGGCCTAAAATTAAGAATTAAAACTATAAAAATCTCAGAAGAAAACAGGTGAAAATCTATGACTTTGGATTAAGCAATAATTTCTTAGTATAACACCAAAAGCACAGACAACAAAAGGAAAAGATAGGTTGGACTTCTCAAATCCAAAAATTAAAAGAAGAATAGGCAGAAGAGGGTAAAGACAATCTATGGAATGAAATAACATTTGCAAACCATATATCTGATAAGGGATTAATATTCAGAAATATATATATATATATAACTCCTACAATTCAACAACAAAAATATCCAAACACAATTCAAGATTGTAACTGATTGAATAGACATTCGTCTAAAGAAAATATACAAATAACAAGTAAGCATGAAAAGGTTACTCAATATCTTAGTCATCATGAAAATGTATTTTAAAACCAAGTGAGATACAGACACTAGACTGTCTAGAACTTAAAAAATGATAATAACATATAATTTGCATATAAAACATTGGCAGCCACTATAGAAACATTTTTTCCATTCCTCAAAAAGTTAAAGATAGAATTACAATATGATCCAGCACTCCATTCCAATATATTTGCCCAAAGGTTTCAAAATGTGAACTCAAACAGATATGCCAATGTTCATAGCAGCATTATTCACAATAGCCTAAAGTTGGAAACAACCCCAAGTATCCATCAACAGATGAATGGTTTTATAAAATGTGGCATACAAAAGAATATTATTTAGCCATAAGAGGAAATGATGTACTGATACATGCTATGACATGATGAACCTCAAAAACATTATGCTAAGTGAGATAAGATAGAACCAAAAGATAAATATTGTATCAGTCTTCTCATATTGAAATATGAAGAGTAGACAAAAATCATAGAAAGAATTTAAGATCAGAGATTACCAGTGCCTGGAGATAGGGGAGGAATAGGTAGTTACCCCTTAATGGTCCAGATTTTCTGCTTGAAGTAGTAACATCTTTTAGAACTAGATAGTGGTGATAGTTATACAACACTGAATGGAATTAAAGTTACTTAAATGCACACTTTAAAATGGTTAAATGGGAGTTATTAAACATAACAAGTCTTTCCAGGCTATTTTTCCTGCCCTGTGTCCAAATCTCTGTCATTTGTCAAGGTGAAAGGCAAAGAACAGGCAAGGTTTAATGATCTGTCTGTGTATGTATTTATTTTAGTAATGGGAAGAGAGAGATGGAAGCATTCTTTCTAAAATAAATATGTATAATGGGAAAATTCAAAGTTCATGTACGGATGTGAAACATTGTCTTACAGAAATGATTTTCAGAGGGCAAAAAATGGTTAAAAGAGGAAATTTTATGTGATATATATTTTACCACAACTTTATAAATTAACATTTTAATATACCAAACCATTGAATTGTAAGCTTTAAATGGGTCAATGGTATTTGAATTCTGTCTCAATAAAGCTTTTAAAAAATCATAGTGAGATTCTTACTACACATCTATTAGAATGGCTAAAATAAGAGTGCCTATTACTAAGTGCTAACAAAGATGTTGAAGAAGTGGAACTCTCACACTACTGATGAGCAAACAGTTGGGAACTTTCTTTAAAAGTTCTGGCAAATGGGGCCCCTGCAATCCAGAAAGTGTGGCAGAAATCCTATTCATTTGTATTTTTCTAATATTTTCTTTCTCAATCTTGACCCGAAGTCATCCTTAGTCACAGAGAAGCACTGCAGAGGCCAACACAATGGCAGCGTCAACTCATTCTGAGAGAAAATCTGTCTTTCCAGTCAGGGAAGGCAGGAAGAAGTGACCTGCGGTCTGAAGAATGTGGAAAAAAATATGTTTATTTTTTTTCGGTTTTTGCTTCTCTCTTTGCATGAAGGCAGCTATTTTTTGGCGAAATCGGGGGCATGCTGGCATGTACAGGGAAACCCCATCTTTTAGCCAGAGCACAAAGGGACCCATGGGACCAGAGTCTAGGGAACATTCAGGAGAGGAGACATCTGGGAAGAGGCCTCCCCAATTCTGTGTATGAGCAGACATGGTTTTGTGCTCAGCCCAGACCTCCATAGCACTGTGAAAATGAATGAACATTGGAACTCTACCAACAGTGGACAAAACAGGATGTGTGGTCTGAGGTGAACAAAGGTGACTGTCTGTTAAAAAGAGGAAAATCAACATCCTCCAGAGAATGTTGGGGGCATTTTTGTGCACAGAGTCTCCCAACATAAAACAGTTTTTGCTTTGCATAGCAGTACAAAACCATAAAAAATGGCCATGCAAGCTAAAACTGTGCTGTGCTATCTTAATATCAATGGGTAAAATATGATTTTCTGTAACTATCAGAAATTTTTCATCAAAATTAAAAACGCATGCTGTCAGTTATAAATACATAAGGAAATGAGCAATATAGTAAAGGTAATATTAAATTTTGTACACGGTAATTGAAAAACATTAACATTGAGAATTAAAAGTTTTTTGTCTTTATAAAAACATTTCTCAATAGTTGTTTGAATAGTGCTTGCCTTTTTAAGTGGTACAACTTATTGGAGAACATTTGTCATATTCCTTTCTAAGTTTGAATTAGCTTCCAACATTTTCTCCTTCCTGTTTTAATGTTGTGAAAGACCTCCAAGTTCCTTTAATGTGAGGTTCTTTGCTGGTTTCTCTTACTCTGGGACATCTTCATCCTTTTCATCACAAGCAATTTCCTCATGTCTTTGATAAACTCACCTTTGCTAAGTCCCTGTGGCTTCATGTCTGAGTGTCTGGAATGGCAGCAAAGTTGACATCCTGACAGTCAGCTATTTATTTGATGACTCCATTTATGTCTGAATTGAATTTCATTTTCATGGTTTTAGTTTTTATTTTTTTGCTACACTTTTATTTTTGTTGGCCAATTATCCTATTCAATGATCCAATTTTGTAAACTGTCATGTGGGTTTATCACTGAAAGAAAAGGGGAACACAACCACATGCTTTGCTGTCTGTGTGTTCACTAAGAGATGCTTGTGGCCATTCACCACAGGACTCTCCAAGAAACAACATCATTGGCCACTGAGCATGATACCATCTGTTATTTATGTAGTGATTGGTGGACTGAGGAACTAGCAGTAAGTTTGCACTTCATGCAATCACTCACAGTTAACATACTGGGTAACTGAAATTTGAACAATGGTGTGGGGTACTTGTCTCAACTAAACTGTGGTAACTGAAATCTCAGAATGGCCAAAGTCACTACCATATTCTATGTATTGGATGTGAATCATAAATTCTGGCATACTTCCAAGGGGACAGAAATTAGGCTCTAACTTTTGAACAGAAGATTGTCAACGGATTTGTGGACATATTTTAGAATTACCACATTCCTAAAAAATAGTTTCACACAATATAGAATTCTGGGTTGATGGTTCTTTTCTATTAATACTTTAAAGATACAGTTTCACCACATTCTGGCCAAAATGATTCTTGATTAGATATCTGTGGATATCTATAATTCAAATTGTTGTTCCCTGTATCAAACGTGTTGTTTTTTCTCTGGCTGTTTTCAAGTTTTGTTTTATCTTTGATTTTACAGCAGTTTGATTTTGACATACTCGACAAACTATTTAGATTTTACTGAGTTTCTTTGAACCAATAAATTTATATTGTACATGAAATTGAGGAAGTTTTGAACTTTTATTTCTTCAAAATGCCTCTTTTTTTTAGCTATTTTTCCCTTGCTTTCTGGGAATTCAATGACAAAAAATATTAGGCCTTTTGATATTGTCTCACAGATCCCTGACTCTGTTCATTTTGGTAGATCATTTTTCTCAGTGTTCCTCAGAATGGTTAATTTCTATTGATCTGACTTCAATTTTCTGACTCTTCTTCTTTTATTTCCATTGTACTAACAAGTCTATCCATTACATTTCTTAAAAATTTCAGAAATTATATTTTTAGTTCTGAAGTTCCCATCTAGAATTTTTATAGCTTCTATGTGTCTGTCAAGAACTTCTGATTCTCCAGGGATACCTCAGAGATATGGCAGGGTTCAGTTCCAGACCACCGTAATAAAACAAATATCACAATAGAACAAGTTGTAATCATTTTGCTTGTAGAGGGTATTGCCTTACTTTTGTAAAAACCGCAACATCTGTGAAGCACAATAAAGTGAAGTACAACAAAATGAGAGATGCCCATATTTGTCTAAAGAAAGTGGTTACAATAGCTGTTTTTCAAGATTTTGTCTGATGAGCCAACATTTGGGTCATTTTGGCTGGACATGTGTTGATTATCTTATCCCTCATGGATATATTCTGGTTCCTTGTGTGTCTAGTAATTTTGTATTATATTTTGAAAAATGTTGTGAAATTGCAACCTCTTAAATTGCTCTGGAGAATATCAATTTTAAACAGGTAATAAACTCAGTTCATTGGAGACTGCAAATTCTGTCTCTCCTTCTGTGGGGTGGTGATTCCAACAGCAGCTCAAGTTTCAAAACTTTTGTTCAATTCTTTGGGTCTGCCCATGCACGTGCAGCTTAGGCCGGAGCCCAGGACTTGCACCATTTTTATGAGTTAGGGGTACATTGATTAAGCTCTCTCTTCTCTAAGATTCCCCAACACACTGTTTGGCTCACAGGAACTTCTTGGCGTTTTTGTTGCCCATTATGCCTTTTCATCATACAAGGACTGGGGTCTCCTTCAAGAAGACTGAGAAAGAAAAAGAAGCAAGGTATATCTATATCTATGTCTATTTCTACACCTATATCTATCATCTATGCATCATCTATTTACAGAAGAGAGGTGTGGGGAGATGGAGAGAGAGAGAGAGAGAGAGAGAGAGAGAGAGAGAGAGAGAGAGAGAGAGAGAATAAAGAGGGATTTCCTTCTGCAATTTCTTGGGCTCCCAGAGACTCCATGTTCTGGTCCTCTGGCCAGAAAGAAATGGCTTTTCTGGGAGATTCTGTTGCATGTGCCAACTAAGAAGTTCTGTGAGGGCCACTTTCATCTCAAAGCTGGAAGTTTTAAGAGAACTGAACGCAAAAACCTCATTTCTGTACATAGACTTCTTCAGGTTTTGACACCTCCGCCTGACCAATGTGCCTGCTTTATTTACTTTTCAGAGGCACCAGGGAGCTGATAGATAATTTGTCCAGAAATTTAGTTGCAATGAGTGGGAGAGATAGGTTGTAGTGTACTTACTCTATCTTGGCCAACACAAGGAGTTCCAAAACTCCAAAAATTTCAAAACAATGTTAGCAACAGGGAGTTTCAGAACAGTTTGTTTGGCAGGTGAAGAATCCACATGAGAAATTTACCAACTGTACCTTTGCTTCACTTGCTCCCTAATTTAACAGAACTTAACTTTTAGCATTTCTTAAAGATGTTTTTAAGAATTTGATTTCTCAAGATATTATAGTACTATATTTTGGATCCCAAATTGGCTTCTGCTGTGCATTTAAGTTTGATGTAAGATGTATGAAGATTAATTTGTCACTACTCTATTCAAAGCACTAAATGGAGCAAACCTTAGTAAGAAAAAAATATTTTGGAGGAGTTTTCATAATTAGCTTAAAATCATGTATATTTTCTTTGGTTTACATGTAGGAAAAATGTTTAGCTTATTTAAATTACAAGGAATCTTCACCATCAAAAGGATTGCTTTAAACTCACATCAAATAAATATGCAAACTCTAATAAGAAATGTTTGATTTTAAAACATACGCTTTCTGTCTTGTTGCAGTTTTCAGACAAATCAAACTACACAGTCCATCAGTAATACAACATCAGAAACTGTATCTGCAGTAATTAGCTGAGTAAGAGTGTGTGGAGGTTCTGATCAGCTCTTTTGCAATAGGCCATAGAAAGGAAGAGCTGGTTGACCTGTTGCTAAGCAACAATGCCTCATAGACCAGAACTTCTGGAAACAAAGAGAGGGGTAGGGGTATGAATTGTCCAAATTCACAAAGAGAAAGACTGGGTGCAGTGTAACAATGAATAGAGATCTGGGAAACTACCTTTTGAAAACTCAGCAAAGGCTATATAAGTGAGTATTTGAGAAATAAATCAAAGGCCCAGTTCTCAAGTTTTTCCATGCACACAACACATACTGAATTCTGAGGAGTTTGCATGTGTCAGGACCAAAAGATTAACCCCCAAATTGCTCAATAAAATACAAATTAAAAATAATAAGTGAAGTTTTATTAACACACTTTGGTGCTGTGCTATAAATTCCACCTTTCATAGGGAGTAAAAGAAAATCAACACTAAAATTTTACTGAGATTGTTAAGTTTCAAATCCAAAGCACAAAGAATTCAACAAATCAAATGAAAAGGTTAGTAATTTTTACAGATTTGAGCATTGGATCTTTCCTGAAACTAAATTGCTAATATTACAGAGAGAAGGTGTTTAAAGAAAAATAGGAGCATTTCTGTTTTGCCTCAATTATGAAGAGATTAAAATGTTCATCTCTCTACAGAAAATCTTAAATATATAAATATTGGTTGTTTCAGATAGAACCACTATAAGTAATTTTTGGCCTAAAGTCTTTCTAAACCTGGAGAAACTATTGACTCGAAAAGCAAGAGAATAGTTGGAATAGGAGATACCATTGTTTCAAATCCTGTGGTTACTAAATAATTTTCTCTTTTTTGGTGCTTTTAATTAATTTTTTTGGCTTTGTTGAGGTAAATTTGATAGATAAAGTTGTAAATATATTTAAAGTGTACAATGTGATGATTTGATATAAATATGTATTGGGTGAGAATGCTTACAATCATTCTCATAGCAAATATTAATTAAACAATATAGTATTACCACCTGTAGTCACCACGCAATATCTTTTAGATTCTCTGAACTTATTCATCTCATACGTGAAAGTTTGCATCCTTTTACCAATCTCTACCCAATTACTTCTCCTCCAAACCCTGCCACTCCCTGGTAAATATCATCCTACTCTCTACTCTCTGCTTCTATAAAATTCAACTTTTTTTCTTTTAAGATTTCTCATTAAAGTGATGTCATGCTCTGTCGGTCTCTCTTTGGCGTTTTTGCTTAGAATAATGCCCTCCACTTTTATCTATGTTGTCACAAATGGCATGATTTCCTTCTTTTATAATACTGAGTAATCTAGGAAGCAGTTTTCTAAGTTCCGTGAGCTGTTATAACAAATGAATTGAACCTCAGGAGCGGATTGTAAGAAACTCCAACTTATAGGCCAGCATTCAGAAGCACAGATAACAACCTATAACCATGTGATTGGCATCTGAGCTGAGTGAGGGGCAATTTTGTCAGGCTGAGCTTATGGGTTCTAATGCTATCTCCAGGTAGATACTGTCAGAATTGAGTTAAATTATGGGACACCAAGCTGGTGTCACAGAATTATTAGAATGTGGAAAATATACACATCTGTTTTCTGAAGAGAGTGGTGTTGTAGTGAAATATTGAAAGTAGAGGCAACAGTCAGAAGAAGTGAGTTTTACCTCTAGATCTGATATATAAGCATCTTTAAATGTCTTCAGTTAATAAGAGTCTGCCCTTGTTTTTCCTTTGGGTCTCAGCTGCTCTATTACATTCCTCAATAAGTAGCATCTTCCCTAGATCTGTACACCCTCCAGGCTTTCACAAACCAAGCCCTCTGCTTCCTGCAGACTGCCCTAACCTGGGATCCCTATAGTGTTGCTTTTGGCATTCTGTACTCTGAATTCAAATTCAGTCTCTAATAAGTCAGATTGTTTCAAATTCACTCTGCTCTCTTCTCTCTGAGGTGAGTTTGCCTGACTAGAAGGTATATTTCATTACCTAATTTGTTTTTCATGTATTCTCTACTATTTATGATTAACACTTCTTAAAAGTACAGATATCTCCAGAAACTCTCATAGGAAATAATTATACATTAGAAAATTAAGTAAGTAACTGATAATGGCTGTCATGTTGGTCCACATGCAGATTTGGATGAAAGCCACAGATTTATTACAATAAAATACGACAGAGTTTATTCTCATGTTGTTAGTTTGGTCATTCTTCAACATGTGGTATTGTGTGCCTACTGTATAACTGGTATTGGAGATAAAGCAATGACAAAGTTGGCTAAAATAATACTTGCCTTCAGGAAGCTTGCAGTGAGGAAGGAGAGACAATATACAAATAAGGATGTGACTTGGCATGTTCAAATGATAATTAGAGCTGTAAAGAGAAATGGGGTGGGAAGTTAGTAGGGGGAAGTGATGTATGGGGAATTCATCACTGTTCCTACTGGGCAATTACTGGAAGGAATCTAGGAAGACCTCATTGGCAGGGAAAAATGTGAGCAGAGACCAGAAGAAAAGGAAGGAGACAACTGTGTGGTGTCATGGGGCAGGAATTTCAAGGTGAAGAAACAGAAAATGCAAGGTTCTAGGGCAGGAGCATCTTGGCACACTTAAGAACAGGCACATAAGCCTGTGAGGTGAACAAGAGAGAGCAAAGGCACCACTGGGGAGTTAGATAAAAGAGGTGACCAGGGGTCAGAACATGTAAAACTCACAGGAGATACACACATTTTGTGGAACACTATAGAGTTTGAGCCGAGGGCTGATCTGACTGGATCACCTGATGCTGGGTGGAGAGCATAGTGCAGGGGTGAAGGCAGGAGGTGGGCATAGCTAGGAGAAGCCACAGTCATCCTGTCAAGTGGTGATGACAATCTGAGCAGATACAAAGGGGAGGCACAGAAATTATCAAATGAGGGCATATTCTGAAGCTATATATAGAGGTTTAGGTGGTGGGGAGGAGATGAGGTGGAGTGAGGGGAGAAGTCAAGAAAGACCACAAAGCTGGGGCCTGAATGCCTGTCAGGATGGAGTTGCTATCTTGGAAAAGGAGGAGACCAAGAGAGAGCAGGTTCAGGGGGAAGTCTTAGTTGGTTTCAGCAAATTAGAGGTCCACATGGAGATGTCATGTTGGCAGCTGGGTGTGAATCTAGAATCTAGACTATATGATAAGGTCAGAATGGATAAATAAATGTGGAAGTCATAACAGTATAGATGTCATTTATGTCAGAAGACTGAGTGAGGCAACAAGGGGACAAGTTGCTGAGGAAGCAAAGTGGTCCAAGAACTAAGTCTAGGTCAAAGCAGGTTTGAGAGAAATAGAGACCAGAAATGGAGGCAGACCTGGAAACCCAGTGAGGTCAGAAAACAAACACCATATGCACGTACACACATACATACACAAAAACATTCCATAGAATGTACTGAGCTGGACTCTAAGTGATGGAAGCGTTTCAGGAAGAGAAGGACGACTGTGCCAAATGAAGCCAAAAAATTCAAGTCTGAGAGATCCTTTTGGTTAAAGGAAATGTTCTAAAATGGAATTGCGACAGATGCACAACTTTGTACATTTACAAGAAAACAAGAAATTAGATTTTTAAGTGGGTGAGTTTTATATGTGTAAATTATATGAACATGTTAACAGCTCTGTAATCCTGTTTCAAATAAATACACTTAGCATACAGCAACTTAGCATTTCTCCTTTCAAAGAAAGTGAAAACATTGTGTGTAAAAGAGTATGTGCATGAGTGTCCATATCTTTATTCATAATACCCACATGTAGAGCAATACAAATGTCTATGAATTTGTTACACATTCAAACAATTTCAAATCACTCAGACCTAAACAGAGTGAACTGTTTATTCCACATGGGTGAAATAAAAAATCTCTCATTTTGAGCAAAAGAAAGAGATATCAAAGTGCACATTGTGATTTTTCCCCATTTTACACTGTTCAGGAACTGTCCAAGCAGATGGATATTAATAGAAACCAAATCGGAGATTTCAAGTGATGGGCGTGGAGGTGGGTATTGATTGACAAGTTCCATGGAGGTATTTCCTGTATTAATAAACAAGTTCCATGTACAGGCATACCTCCTTTTACTGAAGTTTGTTCTATTGTGCTTCACAGATCTAGAGGTTTTTGTTTTGTTTTGTTTTGTTTTGTTTTTTTACCTATTGAAAGCAAGACCGTTCACCGGCAAAAAGATTACAACTGCTTTATTGCGATAATGGCTTTATTGTTGTTATCTGGAACAGAACCCACAATACCTCTGAGGTATGCCTGCATAGATAGGGTTGTTTGGATACCACAGGGAGGAGGTACAAGGTATTAAAAATGTATCAAGTTGTACACTTAAGGTTGCTATTTTAAACTATATTTTTGTTTATACAGATATAAAAACACAGACATGAAAGAGAATGATCAATAGATATGAACAGAGGTGAGCATGTTTTATTTACAAATTTCCTCCACCCACATCATGTCCCTGATGACCAGTTCTGGTCGCCTGCTCTGGTCAGGTTCCAGGTGGAATGTTGGGGTGTCCCCAGTGTTGTTGTGGCCTGGGGACTCCAAGGCGATGGGGCAGTCCTTGTGTGGATGGTTCATGGAGGCGCTGAGTCCTCTGAGGAGCTGGGCTTTGGGCGGATCCTTGGGGAGCTGGGCGTGGTGGTGGTAGAAGGCTTGTCCCCTGGCCTTCATCCATGCCTCACTGTCCATTGTGGGCGACCGCGGCTTGTCCACCTGCCACCAGCTTCTTGGTGGATCTCTTATTTATAGTCAAACTTGTTCAGTCTGTTTGCAATCAACTCTACAAAAGACTTGAAGCGCAGCAGCAAACACAGTGGCTGCACAGATTGAGAAGTGCAAAACTCAATGACAAGTTCAGCACAGTGAAAGAGGAGTGTGCGGGGATTCAGCCATCCTTTAGAAGTTGCAGGAGAAAGAGTCATTAGACATACCCAGCCTCACCAACGCTTACAGAAAGATGAACTTGACCTGTGCGTTGCTGAGGCAAGAAATTACTTCCCTGGTTCCAGGACCAAAAGAAGAGAAATCCAAATGCTCATGGCAAGAGGAGGAGATGGCGAAGATGCTAAAAATGCTCAAGTTCCTGAAAGAAGTTGTGAAAATTGTTACTTCTCAATAAGGTTTTCCAACCCACCAAAAGGCCAAGAGCCAAGCCCTGATGGTCCCCAGGAGCAGTCCTGGGTCTTAACTTAAGTAAAGCAGTGCTCTTCCCTCCTCTCCACTCAGGCCTCCCCCACTGTGAGGCTTCCTCCTCCTACCTCACCTCCACTTGACAGTCCCTGAGACCAGTGGATGCAGGGGAGTCCTCTCTCTAGGCTGGAGCTCCTCTTCTTCCACATGCTGCACACAGCAGTCAGCTTTCTGCATGGATGATCCCCCCAAATGTAAAGAACGTGAAGGCTTCCTGGATTGCATCAAGGAATGGGGCTTCTTCATGGTCAGAATGTTTGGGTTGTCTTCCAGAAGCAATGAATGAAATGCTGTACTTAAGAGATGTATCTTTTACTCAAAATGAATCTTCATCAAACTACATTTTCAAAGTGTTTTTAAGCATTATTTATATATTAATCTTCTGAGTGAACATTTATATTGTATTCCTTCCTTAAATACTCCATTTTAATTGGAAAATAATGTGCAGCTTTGTAATAAAGACTTTTATATTTATATTAGTTTCAGTGTGCTGCATAGTGGTTAGACATTTATATAACTTATGAAGTCATCCCCCCAATCCCTTTACTCTAGTACCCACCTAGCACTATACATAGCCATTAAAATATCGACTATATTCCCTATGCTGTACTTTACATTCCATGACAATTTTGTAACAATCAGTTTGTACTCCTTAATCTCTTTACCTTTTTCACCCAGACTCCTAACTGCCCTCTCATCTGACAATCACTAGTTTGTTCTCTGTATCCATAAGCCTATTTTCATTTTGTTTATTCATTTATTTTTATTCTCTATATTCCACGTATAAGTGAAATCATACGGTATCAAACTAAAAAGATTTTATACAGCAATGGTATTATTTCTATCCATATGGTATTTGTCTTTGGCTTATTTCACTTAGCATAATACATTCTAGGTCCATCTATATCATTGTAAATGGTAAATTTTCATTTTGTTTTATGGATGAGTAATATTTCATTGTATATATGTACCATAACTTCTTCATCCAATCGTCTATTAACAGGCAGTTAGGTTGCTTCTATAACTTAGCTATTGTAAAGAGTACTACAGTGAACATAGGGGTGCATATATCTTTTTGAATTAGTGTGTTGGTTTACTTTGGATAAATACCCAAAAGTGCAATCAGGGTTCATATGGTAGTTTATTTTTAATTTTTTGAAGAGCGTCTAAATTTTCTTCCATAGATACTGTACCAATTTGCAATCCCACCAACAGTGGGCGATGATTCACTTTTCTCAATGTTACTGCTAACATTTGATGTTTTCTGATTTATTGATGATAGCCACTCTGACAGGTGTGAAGTGATATCTCATGTAGTTTTAATTTGCATTTCTCCTGTGATTAGTGATGTTGAGCACCTTTTCATATACCCATCTGTATGTCTCCTTTAAGAGATATGTATTCAGGCCCTCTGCCTATTTTTAAATTGGATTCTTTGTTTTTTCTGGCGTTGAGTTGTATGAGTTTTTTTTTAAAATAAATTTTGAATATTAAACCTTAATTGGATGTATCATAGGTAAATATCTTCTTGCATTCAGTAGGTTTCCTTTATGTTTTTTGATGGTTTCCTTTGCTGTATAAAATCTTTTTAGTTTGATGCAGTCCCATTAGTTTATTTTTTCCATTGTTTCTCTTGCCCAAGAAGATATATCAGATAAAAATATTAGTCAGAACAATGTTTAGAGTTTTCTGCCTTTCTTTCTAAGAATTTTATGTTTTGAATCCTACATTTTCTGCCTTTTCTTCTAAGAATTTTATGGTTTTGAATCCTACATTTATTAATCCATTTTGAATTTATTCTTGTATATGGTGTAAGAAAGTGGTCATTTCATTTTATTGCATGTGCCTGTTCAGTTTTCCCAATGCTGTTTATTGAAGAGACTGGCTTTACCTTATTATATTTTCTTGTCTTCTTTGTCATAGATTAATGACCATATAGTCATATATTATTTCTGGCTCTCTATTCTGATTCATTGATCTATGTGTCTGTTTTTATGCCAGTACCATGTTGTTTTGATTACAATAGACTTGTACTATGGTTTGATATCAGGTTGTGTGATACCTTCAGTTTTATTGTTCTTTCTCAAGATTGCCATTCTTTCAGGATCTTTATGGTTCCACATAAATTTTAGGATTATTTGATCTAGTTCTTTGAAAAATGCCATTGGTATTTTGATGGAGATTGAATGTACAGGTTGTTTAGGGTAGTATGGACATTTTAATGATGTTAATTCTTTCTATCCATGAGCATGACAATACTTTCATTTACTTGTATCTTTAATTTCTTTTTTCAATGACTTAATATTTATTTGAGTACAGGTCTTTTATTTCCTTAGTTAAATATATTCTTGGTAGTTTATTGTTCTTGGTGCACTTGTAAATAGGATAGCCTTCTTAATTTCTCTTTCTGACAGTTCATCATTAGTATATAAAAATTCAATCAATTTCTGAATATTAGTTTTATATCCTGCTACCTTACTGAATTCATTTATCAATTTCAAATGGTTTTTGGGTGGAAACTTTAGGGTTGTCTATATATAGAATATCATGTCATCTACAAATAATGACTGTTTTACTACTTCCTTTCAAATTTGAACGTGTTTTATTTCTTTTTCTTGTTGATTGCTGTGTCTAGGACTTTCAATACTATGTTGACTAAGTTGTGAAAATGGAAATTCTTGTCTTGTTTCTGATTTTAAAGAAAACACTTTAACACTTTAACTTATGAGTATGACGTTAGCTTTGTGTTTGTCATATATGGCCTTTATTATATTGAGGTATGTATTCCATACCCATTTTGCTGAGGTTTTTTTTTTATTATTATTATAAATGAATGCTAGAACTTTTCAAATGCTTTTTCTACATCTGTTGAGATGATCGTATAGTTTTTATCTTTTAATTTGTTAATGTGATGTATCACATTAATTGATTTGCAAATATTGAACCAACCTTGCATCCCAGGAATAAATCTCACTTTGATCTTAGTGTATGATTTTTTAAAATGTCTTGCTCAATTCAGTTTGCTAATATTTCTTGAGGATTTTTGCATCTATGTTCATCAGGGATATTGTCCTATACTTTTATTTTTTTGTAGTGTCTTTGTCCAGCTTTGGAATCAGGGTATGGTGGCCTCATAAAATGAGCTTGGGAGACTTTTCTCCTCTTGATTTTTTTTTGAATAGTTTAAGAATAGGTGTTCTTCTTCTTTGAATATTTGGTAAAATTTACCTGTGAAGCCACTGGGTTCAGGACGTTTGCTTGTTGGGAGTTTTTCAATTACCAAGTAATTTCATTAGTAATAATCAGTTTGTTCAGGTTTTCTGTTTCTTCTTGATTCAGTCTTGAGGGATGGTATGTTTCTAGAAATTTATTCATTTATTCCAGACTGTCCAATCTGTTGGCGTATAATTGTTTTTAGTATTTTCTTATGATCTTTTGTATTTCTGTGAGTCAGTTGCCACTTCTTCTTTTCTGATTTATTCATTTGGGTCTTCTCTATTTCTTGATGAGTTTGAATTAATCATTTATTAATTTTGTTTATTTATTTTGAGATTTTTGGCTATATTTTTCTTCTAGGATTTTTACAATTTTGTTTTCCATTTATTTTTTTTAATTAAGTATATTGGAGTAACACTAGTTAATACAATCATATAATTTTCAGCTGTACATTATAATTTAACATCTGTATATTCCATTGTATGTTTACCACCCAAAGTCCAGTTTTCCTTCAGCTACCATGTATTTGATCCCCTTTACCTACTTCATCCTCTATACCCTACCCCCCTGTATTTGACTCTCTTTACCCCATCTTCCTTCCTCCTCCCCCATCCTACTAGTAACCACTACTCTATAGTCCTCTGGTAACCACTATTTTATAGTCCATGTCCATGAGTCTCTGTTTGTTTGTCCTATTCATTTGTTGCTTTTAGGTTTATATCTCACATATAAGTGATATCATGTGGTTTCAAGTTTTTCTTTCTGGTTTATTTTGCTGATTATCTCAAGGTCTGCCCATGTGGTGCAAATGACAGTATTTCATCTCTTTCTTATGGTTGAGTAATATCCCATTGTATATATGTACCACTTCTTTATCCAGTCATCTGTCATAGGACACTTTGGTTGCTTCCATGTCCTGGCCACCATGAGTAATGCTAACTATGAACATCAGTGTGCAAATATCTTCTCAGATATGGATTTTTCAAGTCTTTGGGGTAATGTCCAGTAGTGGGATTGCTGATTCATATGGTAGATCAATTCTTAGTTTTTTGAGGAATCTCCATACTGTTTCCTTAGTGGCTGTACCAATTTACAGTCCCAGCAGCAGTGTATGAGGATCCCTTTTTCTCTGCATCGTCTCCATCATTTGTTGTTACTTTTCTTGTTGATTATAGCCATTCTACTAGGCATGAGATAGTATCTCATTGTGGTTTTGATTTGCATTTACCTAACAGGAAGAGATGTGAGCATCTTTTCATATATTTGTTGCCATTTGTATGTTCTCTGGGGAGAAGTGTCTGTTCAGATCCTCTGCCCATTTTTATCGGATCGTTTGATTTTTTGTTGTTATTGAGTCATATGAATGCTTTTGTATTTTGTATATTAGGCCCTTATCAGAGGCATTACTTGCAAGTATATTTTCCCATTCTGATGGTTGTCTCTTTACCTTTTTATGGTTTCTTTTGCTGAGCAGAAGCCTTTTAGTTTGTATAGTCACATTCATTTATTTTAGCTTTACTTCCTTTGCCTTTGAAGTCAAATTCATAAAATCCTCTTTAAGTCCAAGGTCCTTCAGTTTCGTTCCTATGTTTTCTTCTATACATTTAATCGTTCGGGTAATTTTGTTCATTGACAAAATTGTATTGTTTTTTAGACTCTTTTTTTTTTAATTTCCACTGTGTTTTTTATTATTTTATTTTTTCTACTCAGTTTGGCTTTCTTTGCTGTTCTTTTTCTAGTCACTCTAGGTTAAGGTTAGATCATTTATTTTAGATGTTTCTATTTTTCTTGAGGTAGACCCATATTGCTTGAATTTTTCTTTTGGGACTGCTTTTGCTATGTCTCATATATTTTTGGATCATTGTGTCTCATATTTATTTGTCTCAGGTATCTTTTGATTTTTTTAAATCTCATTGCTAACTCATTAAATGTTTAGCAGTGTGTTTATTTAAACTATGATTTATGTATTTTTCAGTTTATTTATTATAGTTAATTTCTAGTTTTTATTGCCTTTGTGGTCAAAGAAGAGTTTGATTATGAGTCCAATATTAATTTATTGATACTTGTTTGTGGCCTAATGTTATATCCTGGAAAATGTTTCATGTGTGCGAGAAGAATTATATTATGCTGTTTTGGTATGGAATGCTCTAAAAATATCAATTGAATCCATCTGGTCTAGTGTGTCACTTAAGGTAACTCTTTCCTTGTTTATTTTCTGTTTGGAAGATCTGTCCATTAGTGTCAATGTCATATAGGTGTAAATGTCCCCTACTATGACTGTATTACTTTAATCTCTCCCATCATTTCAGCAAATATTTGCTTTATATATTTAGGTAATCCTATGTTGGGTGCATTAATATTACTACCCTATGTCCTCTTATGGATTGATTCCTTTATCATTATGTAATGTCCTTCTTTATCTCTTATTATAACCTTTATTTTAAAGTCTATTTTGTCTGATGCAAGTATCACTACCACAGTTGTTTTCCTCATTTTCATTTTTATGAAATATCTTTTTTCCATCCTTCTACTTTCAGTCGGTATGTGTCTTTTGATCTAAATGGGTCTCTTGTTTTCTTATCCATTTGGTACCCTATGTCTTTTTGATTGGAGCATTTTACTCCATTTACATTTAAAGTGATTACTGAAGATACATTGTTATTGCCATTTTATATTCATATTTATGTTTTTCTCCCCTTTTTCCTTAAAGATTCCTTTCACATGTATTGTAATACTGGCTGGTGGTGATGAAGTCCTTTAGCTTTTTTCTGTTGGGAAGTTCTTTTCTCTCACCTTCAGTTTTAACTGATAGCCTTGCTAGGTAGAATAGTCTTGGTTGCAGGTCCTTGCTTTTCAAACATTTTGATTATTTTTTTGCCAATCCCTCTGGCTTGCAAAGCTTCTTTTGAGAAATCTACTCACAGTCTTATGTGGGCTCCGTTGTAAGTAACTGTTGCTTTCTTTGGCGGCTTTTAAAGATTCTTTGTCTTAACCATTGTTTATTTTATTTTATTTTATTTATTTATTTATTTTATTTTATATTTTATTTTTTCATTTTTTTATTTTATTTTATTTCGTTTTATTTTATTTTATTTTTTATTTCTGGCTTTATTGAAACTAAAAGACAATTAGTTGTTTGTATTTACACTGTACAATTCAATGAGGTTTTTTCCCAATTTAGTTGGCATACAAATCAATATACCAGTTTCAGTTGTACACATTGAAATCAGAGATCCACATAAGTCACAAAGCAATTGCCCCAATAAAATTAGTACCTTATTTCCCCTTACATATTTATTACAACACTATTAACTACCTTCTTTGTGCTACACTCTACATCTCCATGTCCATTCTGAAAACTATCTATTTGTACCCCTTAATCCCTTTACCCTTTTGCCAATCCCTGCCATCACCTTCCATCTAGTAGCTCTCAAAATATTCTTTGTATCTATGAGTCATTTTCACTTTTGTTGTTGTTGTTGTTGTTGATTTTGTTCATTGGATTCCAAATGTACGTGAAATCATGTGGATATAGGTCTTTCTCTATCTGATCCATTTCCTTCAGTGCAATACCCTGTAGGTCCGTCAAGGCAATATTTCATCCCCTCCCTTTTAGTCTGTGTGTGGTCTTTTAAACTGAAGTGAACATCTTGTAGGCCAGCATATGTAGGGGTCTTGTTTTCATACCCATTCAGTCACTCTGGTCTTTTGGTTGGAGCACTTTAATTCTTTCCCATTTGAGGTACTTGTTGATAGGAATGTAGTAATTACCATTCTTTATCCTTGTGAGTGGACTTTCGACATTTCCTATAGTAGTGGCTTTGGTGTTGATGAATTCCTTTAGCTTATTTTTTTTCTGGAAAGCTCTTGATCTGTCCTTCAAACTCTAAATGAGAGCTTCGCTGGATAAAGTATCTTGGTTTGAGATCCTGGTTTTCTTTTTCTTTTTCCTTTTTTTAAAATTAAGTTTATTGGGATAACGTTGAACCTGGGCTTTCCTCACATTGAATATCTTCTTCCAAGCACTTCTGTCCTGCATGGCTTGTTTTTTTTGTTTGTTTGTTTGTTTTAGAAAATCAGCTGCCAGTTTATGGTTGCTCCCTCGAAGATAACTAACTGCTTTCCTCTTGCTACTTTTAAGATTCTCTCTTTGTATTTAGCCTTGGGCATTTTAATCAGATATGCCTTGGTGTGGGCTCTTTGGATTCACCTTTTTGGAGACAACTCTCTGAGCTTCCTGAGGTTGTATGTCTGTTCCTTCACCAGGTTAGGGAAGTTTTCCAACATTATTCCTTCAAATAGCACTTCAATGTCTTGTTTTCCTTCAGGTACCCCAATGACATGGATATTTTTGCATCTAATAGTGTCCCATGGGCTCCTTAAATTATTATTATAGCCTTAGCTTTCTTTTTCTTGTCATTCTGGTTGAGTGTCCTTGGCTTCCCAATCCTCTATATTAGTGTTCAATCCTTTCCTTTATCCACTTTATTTATTCCATCTAATATACTCTCCATCTTGGATAATGTGTTCTTCATTTCTGATTGGTTCCCTTTTATAATTTCCATTTCCATTTTTATGTTTTTATCTCTTAAAGTTCTCACTGAATTCTTCTACACTTCCCCTGAGTTCATTGAGCATCTCTGTAACCAGAGTTTTGAACGCTGCATCTGTTAGATTGCTTGATTCATTATTCTGGGTCTCTGTTCTATTCTCTCATAGGATTTCTGCTTTCTTGTTTTTCCATTTTGGCTTCCTTTCCATGTCTCTTTTCTATGTACTAAGCAAAGCTCTGAAGTCTTATTAGCACTTCTTTGTGCAGTAGGTGTCCAGAGGCACAGTCCTGAGAGGGGTTCAGCAGCAGGCCAATTTTAGCCCAAGGCTGTGTCCCTCTGGGGCTACCTGTTGAGATTCAGCAGGCAGTCCACATATGCTGTTCTTATAGTTGCCTCAAAAGGCCACACCAGAAACCAAGACCAGCTGCCAACAATTTGAGTCTAGGTGCTGCTCAACAAGGCACACCTGACTAAACGAGGTCACACCTGGATGTGGCTTGGGTGGGGCCACGATTTGGGGAAGCAGATTTTCTGGGAATCCTCTGGGAAGAGCGACCTCTGTTATCCAGTTTGATGATGTCTCAGCTATGGCTATGCTAAGTTCCCACACTGGGAGTGGAGAGGGCTCAACAGAGGAAGAATGGATACTGCTGGCACTTCTGTCCGGGAGAGATCCTCACCTCCGGCTCTCACTCCAACAACTCAGTGTCCTTCTGTAAGTTCCTGGTGCCCTATGAGCAGCCTACCCAGAACTGGTGCTCAGAGCACACAGGACCATCATCACAAAAGTCACAAACACGTGGCCCCTTTAAAAGGCTTCTGTAAGGGGAAAATAATGTTGTTGATGATAGAGGCTCTGTTCATCTCTCTGCTGGCCAAATCAAAATTGTGACAGAAACAAGGTACAAACAGCAAGGAAAACTACCTGAGACCTAGATGAACAAGCAAGGGAGAGAACTAAGAAATTACCTAGCAAAGCAGAAGGCTTGACAGGGTGAGGACATGAGGCTACTTGGCATGAGCATCTGAGTGGGATGGAAGATGCAGCAGTTGCAGCAGCCAGCAGCTGCAGACACCTCTTAAAGGGGCCATGTCCGTGAGCAACTTTCGCAGTAAGGGACCTGCTTGCTCTGAGCACCAGGGCTGGTTTGGCTGTGCAGGGGGCAGCAGGGACTTATAAAGAGACACTGCGTTGTTGAAGTGAGGGCCAGAGGCGAGACCCACTCTGTACAGAAATGCCAGTGGTATCCATTGTTCCTCTGTTGAGCCCTCCCCGCTCCCGGTGTGAGGATGGAAAATTTTTTTTAAATAAACATGCAAAAGACAAAAAAAAAAGGCATCTGTAGCTGCTGGCTGCCAGAGCCATTGTCTCTGTCCCACACAACTGCTGGAGACCTGGCAGCCTCGCATATTTGCCCCCTCCTACCTTCTGCCATTGCTGGGTGATTTCTTATTTCTCTCTCTAGTTGGAGTGTTTTTGTTTATCTAGATCTCAGGAGACTTTTTTGCTGTTTGCTCCATGTTTCAGTCACAACTTTGATTTGTCACAGGGATGAACAAAGCTTCTATCATCTGAGTCATTTTCTTTCAATCTTTGATATTTTAATTAAAATGTGTCTTGGAGTGAGCCTAATTGTATTCCTCTCATTTTGGACTGTTTGAGCTTTCTCAGCTTGTAAGTCTATTTCCTTCTCCAGGTTAGGGAAATTTTTAGTCATTATTTCTTCAAATAGGTTCTCAATGCCTTGCTCTCTCTCTTCTCTTTCAGATACTCCTGTGGCATGAATATTTGTATGCTCAATGTTATCCCATAGGTCCCTTGAAGTTTCTTCATGTTTTTGATTCTGTTTTCTTTTTGCTGCTCCAATTGTGTTTTCTGCTACCCTGTCTTCCAAATCGCTGACTAGATCTTCTACGTCATCTAATCTACTGTTGATGCCTTCTAGTATATTCTTCATTTCAATTATTTTATTCCTTATTCTGACTGATTCTTGTTATGGTTTCTATGTCTCTTTTATGGTTACTATCTCTTTGTTGATGTTCTCATTGAGATCATCTTTCTTCCCCTAAGTTCATTGAGCATTCTTATAACTAGTGTTTTGAATTCTGTATCTGCTATGTTGCTTGCCTCCATGTTGTTTAGTACTTTTTTTGGAGTTTTCTACTGTTCTTTCATTTTCAATGTGGATTTTTTGTTTTCTCATTTTGTTTGCCTGTCTGTGCTCATTTCTATGTATTAGGTAGATTTGCTATGTGTCCCAGACTTGGTCAGATAGCTTTATGTAGTAAGTGCTCTGTGTGGCCCAGTGGTGCAGTCTCCTCGATCATCTGTGCTGGTGGTACAAAGGTGTCCCTTACATGAGTTGTTTGTGCTCACCTGTATTTTTAAGCCTTTATTTCTGTTAACATGTCAGTGGGTACAACTGACTCTCAGGCTGACTAGCTGTGAGAATGTGTTATGCCCACAGGGTATGAGCTGCTGTATTCAAGCTGATTCCGCAGAGTGGGATTTGTCCTAGCAGTCTTGCGTACCTCTTTAGACCACCCTTTAGGTGTGCCTGTTTATATCACCCTTTGGGTATGCCGCTTGAGGGCTAATCAGGTGGTACTGTGTTGTGGTCTGATGCCAGCCTCAGGGTGTATTGCTCCTGAGGCCCTTTGAGAGGGCCTATTATACAGGCCAAGATCAGCCACTGCCTATGACTGCCAGGGGCTACCTTCCAGGAGCTACAAAGGTTGGTTGCTGCCTATGCTGGACCTGGAGGCCACACTGCAAACTGAGGCAAGCTGCAACCAGTACTGGGCCTAAGATCCAGAGCACCCCAAGGCTTGCAACTGCCTACCAGCTGCCCATAAGTCTCAGCAGTTGATACAGTTTTGGGGTGGTATGTGATTTGAGTGGAAGGCGGTCCAAGGAAATCATTGGAGTAAAGCAAACCAATTTCACTTGGCCAATGCAGATTTGAGTGGAAGGCGGTCCAAGGAAATCATTGGAGTAAAGCAAACCAATTTCACTTGGCCAATGACAGTGCTGAGCCCGTGGCTTCTTGAAAGAGTCTCAGATCATACCCAGCCAAATGTCTAGGTGGGTTAGGTGGGGATGGAGTGAGTGGATCTCACCAGGCCATTGCAGATTCAGAACTGTATGTGGGGGTTGGGGTGGACTCAAACACAGGCAAGGTGGTGCCCACCTTTAGCTACAAGGAGGAGGGCTCAACAGAGGGGTAATGGCAGCCATACCTCCAGTCCTTGACCTGAAGCCTCACAACTCAGTGTTTTCCTGTATATCTCTGGTACCTCCTGAGTTTCTTTCTCTCTGTCGAAGCCCAAATGAGTGCCTTTGAGTGAGTGAGTCTGTGTCCGAGCTCTTTTAGTGGATTTTTGGATTTCCAGCTTCCATCTCATCTGTCCAGTCAAAATTCCTACTGATTTTTCACTTCTCTTTCTGCCCTGGAATCCTGGGTTGGGGAACCTCGTTATGGGGTTGGAGTTGCTTACTCCTCCAGGGGGACCTCTGGAACTGAGATATCCCTCCCAATGCTCAATGACCACACATGGGTTTGGGGCTAGCCCCTTTTCATATTTCTGTCCCTCCTACTAGATCTCAATGTGGCCTCTTCTTTTTATCTTTAGTTACAGGAGTTTTGCTCAGCTAGTCTTCAGATGGTTCTCCAGGTTGATTGTTCTACCATGTAGTTGTAATTTTGATGCAGTTATGGGAGGAGGTAAATACCACATTACCTATCCTGTCATCCTGAATGGGACTCTCACCCAACAAAACTTTTATTAGTCAACAGCAATATCCTTTTCATGGCATTGTATTCCCAATACTCACCAGTCATATGTAAAAGAACCTGTTTTTTTGTAAGTATTCTTTCGAAAACTGATAATAGATATCTTTTGGATGTAGCTAAATGATATTGCTTAGAGAGAAATTTATATTATTTGATATTTATAATTTAGTATAGTAATGTCTAAATATTAAAATAATAAACAATGAAATAGTTCATGACATTTTTCTTCCCCTATCAGAAGTTTTAAGTGAGAGATTTTTGACCAAAAAGAAATCCCTTTAGACAATTTTGGGGAGTTCTGTATTGCTGCCCCTCATCCCTCTCTCTCTCACCAGCTAACACTCCTCAGTGGAAAGCTGAGGTATAACACAGGGGTTTCTTTCTCACATAATTAAGCTGGGGTACCCACAGTTGGTAGCTTTTGTCACGAATGATGTCCCTCATCAGGCTATGAGTATAATCTGGCAGCTGACATAGTGGAAGGGAAACAACAAGAGAAACTTTGAGACTGCAGGTGGGAGAGTCACAGGAGGTAAATTACAGTAATAGCATTACAAGAAGGTAAATTATTTCTCTGCAAAATATTTAAAAGAAACTCTGCTTGGGCTTATAGACAGAGCAATGAAGACTTGAAAGAAAGCCCATGTTCTTGTAGAGCTGACAGCTTATAGGGAAAAGGCAGATTTTTAAAAGTGTAAATTAAATAGAAGAGTTAGCCCATCACATGATAATGTGGTATCTGGAAAAGAATAAAAAGGGGGTGGGCAGCAACGAGTGATGAGGATGGGCCAGGGGAGTCTCTCAATGGGTGGTCTGGGAAAGCCCCTCTGAGGAGGGACACCAGAGCAGTGAGGACATCTGGTAAAGGACAGAACAGATCAAGCTGAGTGGGCATGTGTGTACTGGATGTGAGAAGCAGCCAGAGGCAGATCTAGAGCTCAGAGAAGCAGTCACCAGCTATGACTTAAATGTGAAGGTCATTGGGGAGAAGGATTAGGAAAGAGAAGAGAATACACCTAAGGACTGGGCAGAATTCTGTGAGTGAATCCAACAGGCCTGTTTATGGGCCACAGCCCCACCATTAGGTTTTTCATTGTCAACAGTGTCACAAAAAGCCTCAACAGTGACCAACCTGAGTCTGTCGCCACATGTTGAGGTTTAAGTTGTAAAGAATACTATCCTGGTCCCTCTTCCCAACATGGGTAAGAACACCCAAGTGGTCACAGAGCCCTGAAAGAGCTGAGATATGTGGTCTGTATCATCCCACAGTCATGTGGAGAGAAGAAAGGCATCTCTTGTCCTCATCTCTAGAAAGATGATGCCAACCAGGGTTTGACCTGGAGACTTAGCCTGTGATTGAGTTTTTAACTCTGGGATCTGCCTACAGTTTCTCCCTGTGGTCCTCACTATCAGGTGAACTTGGGATGGTAAGATACCCCTCCAAGTCCTTTTGCTTCTCAGGTCATTTCAGCCCTAATATCCTATGGTGCATTGAATCAATCCCCTCCCACTTCCTATGGATGGGTTCTTCATTCCATGTCAGCAGCATGAATCCTTCAAGGTTACCTGAAAATTAGGCAAGGGTATTGGGATGGTGATACAGTACAGCCTCAGTCACATACCTATACATGCACATATCCTTCTTTTTTTTTACTTTATTTATTGTATGTATGTATGTATGTATGTATGTATGTATGTATGTATTTTTTACATTGGTTAAGGAATCCAGTAAGTTTCAGGTGTACAATTTAACAGTAAGGCATAAACATATCTATATTATGTGTGTTTGTGTGTGTGTATAAATATATGTGTGTGTACATACATAATATACTTAAAGGTGCTTATACATACACAAGTACACATACACTTACACACATATACACATACCTATAATATACGTACATACATAAGTATGTAGATAGAAAGTCTTTAATAGACACAACTTCTCTAATCACATTTAAGACATTAATAGATGTATATCTGAAGATTTCCTATGTCTATGAATATTGTTTTTTCTTTGTCCCTTGTTCCCATGTGTCTGTTTTTCCCTCTGTCTTTCCTGCTAGCAGATGTCCTCAGGTATCAAGTGGTCTTTGGCTGCCAAATTCTATGTGGGTGGCAGGGAGGAAACAAGTGAGTGGGAGTCTGTGTGCCTTGAGTGTGGCCTGTGACTTTCAGTGCTTCTCTCTGGGTTAATTAATTGAGGATGCATGTAAACCTGAAGGTAATCAACTTGGGTAGTTCCATATGTTTCACATGAGCATACCGGTCTCCTGCTTGGTTGCAGTGCATGACTGCCAGTGCCCTGTTGAGCAAAGAATAGGGTAAAGGGGAGTTCAGTTTACAAGCTTGAAAATTTCTCATGAAGATTTCTGTTCCTCAGTACAAAATGCCCTTCTATTTCACCTATGTCCTCAATGTAATTTTTATGAGATTTATAAAAATTGTCTGTGTTAATAAAATTGTCTCCCATTTTAATCCCTAGCAATTTATTGTATATTAAATTCTTATAAAAACGCCCAATTTTTCCAATATAACTGTATCATTATAGCCTCCCATTGTTAATGTTTAAATGTTCTAGTTGCTCCACATTGTTGCCTATACTCTTTCTTCTTAGCCATTCTATGAGGTCTTATCACTGTGATTCAGCATAAATTTTTATACCTAACTAGGTTTTTACTTGTGTTTTCCTAAAGGAAAATGTTTTGAAAACTTTTTAAATAAGTTTATGGTCAGTGTTTGATATTCATCGTTCAAGTGTCTATCGAGTTTTTTATCCATTTTTTATTTGGCTGTGTTTCTTTTTATTATTGAGTGGTAGACATTTCTCTCTCCTGGATAGCAGTTCTTTGTCAGTTATATGTGTGAATATTTTCTCTCAGTTGGAACTCTTATTCAATATGTTGACGATGTTTCTGAAATTAGTGTTGTCTCATTTGTTATCATTATTGTTTTTATTTTATATTATTATTATTATTATTATTATTTATTTTATTATTATTAGAACTTTCCCTGGCCAGAAAAGCTTTGCCAACTCAAGGTCAAGAAGTTTCCATGTTTCTTTCAGGAACTTCATAAAATTTAACCTTTAAAGTAAGATTCATGATCAATCTGAGATTATACTTATATGTTGTGAGCTTTTGTTTGGTTTTGGGCTATTAAGGTGGTAACTATTTGTCAAGCACCTGACCCTAGAAAATTAAGTGCCAATAAATCTTAACACCTCCCCCCACACACATACCTCCCTGATTGTGTATAAGACTGAGAGAGGAGGTTTAACTCTGGATTATTTAGTTTGCATATCAAAGGTGTGCTCCTGGATGAGGGAGGGCCAATTTTCCCAGGCCAGAAAGGCTTTTAAGTTGTCAAATATGGAAGTGATGTCAGTGTCCTGGCAGTGTTAAGTCATTCCTCCTTTCTCACTCCTTCATTTAATGAACAATTAGACATCTACAGGTGAATAAAAATTTTCAACACTGCATGCCAAAGGACCAGGGGTCCCTTGCCCACTATACATCTGAAAATAAATTAAACAATAAGACCTTGTTAAGGGCTATAGGTCAAAAGGAGGAATCAAACCAGCCCCAACCACCATAGTTGGGTCATGGGAAGGATATCTGGACAGTGCTGACCTGGGCAGATACTCATTCATGAGATAGAATTTGTAGAAGTCCAATTGCCTGAGGAGAGATTCCAGCATGCCACTGGGGTGGGATAGAGAAAAGTTTGGATGCAGAGAAAAAGTAGGAACTCTCCTAGAGCTGTTCTCTTGTCCAGGGTGGCACTGCATGGGGCTAAGCAGTCCTGCAGTGGCAGCGGTTACCTCTCTCATGGAGGAGGCGAATGTGGTGACCTTGTCAATAGAGGAGATAGAAAGTGGTGTGTGACTGACTGCTTGGCTATCCCAGTTGTGTGGATCATGGTCAGAGAAACCTCTCTCTCTAGCAGTACCCTGATTTCTGAGGTGAGTCCTCCATGGCTAGGGGGAGGGAGGAGAGAAAGAGAAGGAAGCAGATAAGAACATCAAAGGGCATTATGGAGCATGATTCCTGCTGTTTGCTTCAGGACATCAGCAGGAAGTCTACCCGCAAAACTTTGAGACCACCCAACTCAAGGATCTCCCCACCTGTCTGCAGGTCTCCCAATGCCCCAAGTGCTAAACCCACACCTCCCCCGACTCTGCATCGGAATTCTTATGTGCACCCTTGAGTGAGGTAGTGAGAACAGTTCAGGTGACCAAAGTGTTCACAGATAAAGAATCCAGGGTCTGTGAGCTAGGTAGAAACCTCAAGTTGGAGCTACAGTGCCAACTTTTAGAAAACAAAAGAGGGATTTTCTGCAGCCAGCTCAGTGAGTTATAAGAATAAAACACAATGGTTAGGAATTCTGCCATGAGAAGGAGCAAGAAGAATGAAACAGGCCTATTCATACTAAGCCTAGAAAATCCCAGAGAAGCCACAGCAAGGAATAGTGACACATCTGAAGATAACCGGTAAAGATACTTTAAATGCAAAGCAGTGATGCAAAAGTAAAGAGAAGCTTTAAAAATCAGGAAAATATATGACTGTTAAAGATATCAACAATTTTCCAACAACTGAACCCAAAGACATACTGTAATCTAGCTGAGAAAGAATTGAACATAGCTGTATTAAAGTAACTCAACATACTATAAGAAAACTCAGGACAGTTCAATTTCACTAGGAAAAAGTTACATGACTAAATGAGCTCTTTACAAAAGAGACAGAAATCATAAAAAAAGGAACAAACAGAAATTCTAGAGCTGAAGAATTTAATAAATGGGGTGAAGAGTATAATAGAGAGCATGTGAAGTAGAGCAGAGCAGATGGAAGATGGAATAAATGACTTAGAGGACAGGAATTGTGGAAAAAACACAGTTACAAGAGAACAAAGAGAAAAGAATACAAATGAGCAAAAAGCCATTTGATTTATGAGATTCAACCAAAAAGGCAGACTACAGAATAATCAAAATTCCAGAAGGGGAAAAGTGGGAGGAGGGGGCAGAAATTTTATTTAAAGAACTTATAGATGAAAACAACCATAAAATGGGAAAGACTTGGACACCCAAGTTTGATAACCTAATAGATCACCCTATTACCTCAATGTCAAAAGACCTTCTCTAAGACAATTATAATAAAACTATCAAAATCAATAGTAAGAAAGAATACTAAAGGTCACCAGGGAACAAAAGATCATAATTTACAAAGTAACCTCCATTTGGCTACTAGTGAATTTCTCAGCATAAACCCTACAGGCCAGCAGAGAGTGGATTAACATATTCAAGGCACTGAAAGCTGAAAACTGCCATCCAGAAATACTCTATCTGCCAAAGTTATCTATCAGGTTGAAGGAGAAATAAAGGCTTTTCCAGACAAACAAGAGAAGGAGTTCATTTCTAGTAGATCTGTCCTACAAGATAGACTGAAGGGAGTTCTTCAAGGTGAATCAAAAAGACACTAAGCAGAGATGTGAGCACTTATGTAAGTATATAACACACTGGAAAAGATGAGAAATATATTGTCAGATTTAGGAAAATCCAATTCTATAACTGAATGTCATATTAACCACTGAACTATAGTGTAAAGGTTAAAGGAAAAGAGTGTTAAAATACTTATAGTTACTATAACTTGTTAATGAATGCACAGCATAAAAAATGTAAATTGTGACCTTGAAAATATAAAATGGGAGGAGGACCAGGGCGGAGCCATTATTGGCAAGTGAAGATAGGTTGCTATTAGTGTGAAATGGATTATTTTATCTGTGGGCTGTTTTATATAAGCCTCATGGACCACAAGGCAAATCTTGAGTACAGATTTATAACACATAAAAAAAGAAACAGTATACTACCATGCAAAACTACCACATTACAAAGGTTGGCAGAAACAGAGGGAAAAGGAAACATTAAAAGCAAGAAGCAAATGATAAGGTGGCAGAAGTACATTCTTACATATTCATAATCATTCAAAATGTAAACAGATTGAATTCATCAATCTAAAGTCAGAGAGTGCATGGATGGATAAAAAAGTAAGACTCTACTATATACTGCCTATGGGACACTAATTTCAGTTCTAAGACACACATAGACTCAAAATAAAGAAATGTAAGAAGATATTCCATACACGTTGAAACTAAAAGAATGTGATGATAGCCATACTTATAGTAAAGTAGACTTAAAACCAAAAGTGGTGATGAGACAATGAAGGTTATTATGTCATAATAAAGGGGTCAATATAAGAATCAAAGATATAAGAATCAAAAATGTATAGGCACTCAACTTTGGAGCACCTAAATATATTAAGCAAATACTAACAGATCTAAAACAAAACAAAACAAAAACAAAAACAAAAAACAAAAACAACTGGACAGCAATTAAATAATAGTAAGGGACTTTATCCCACACTCAATGATGGATAGATCATCCAGACAGAAAATAAACAAGAAACACTGGAACTGAGCCATACGTTAATCCAAATAGACTGAACAGGCATATATAGAATGCTCCATCTGACAGTAGCAGAATACACATTCTTTACAAATGCACAGAATATTCTCCAAGATAGATCTTACGATAGGACACAATTTCAGTAAAGTTGCAAGACTCAAGAACAATGTACAGTTCCATGCCTATGCAATAAGGATGAAACATCAGAAAAAGAAATAAATAAAACTATTCAAGAATTCATAATAGAATAAAAATCAATGAATGCCTAGGAATAAATTGAACCTAGGAAATAAAAGATATGTATGACAAAAACTACAAGACTTTGTTCAAAGGTATCAAAGAAGACACAAACACAGGGAAAGACCTCCCCTGTTTAGGCATTGAAAGACTTAATATTATTAAAATGTCTATACTACTGAAAGCCATGTGTAAATTCAATAAAATCCGTATCAAAGTACCATTCTTCACAGAAAGAGAAAAATGATCCTAAAATTTTCATTGAATTGCACAAACCCCGAATATCCAAAACCAATCCAAGAGAAAGACAAACCAGACCAAAAGCATTATATTTCTCAATTTCAAACTATACTCTAAAGCTATATTACTTTAAACAGTATGGCACTGATATAAATATAGACACATCGATCATTGGAACCGAACAGAGATCCCAGAATGAAACCCTGCATATACACAGTCAACTAATATTTGATAGATAGCTAAGAACACACAATGGGGAGAGAATAGTCTCTTCAGTAAATGATGTAGGAAAAACTGGTTATGCATATGCAGAAAAATGAAATTAGACCCTTATCTTATACCACTCACAAAAATTAATTAGATATGGATCAATGGCTTAAATATAAGATCTGATGCCATAAAACTCCTTAAGAAAATGTAGGGAAGAAATTCTTTGACATTGGTCTTGGCAATGGATATGACACCAAAATACAAACAACAAAAGCAAAAATCACCAAGTGGGATTTTGACTAATTTGAAAACCTTACAAGAAAGAAACAATTAACAAAATGAAAGGCAATTACAAAACGGAGAGAAATATTTGTAACTATATATCGGATAAAATGTTAATGTATAAAGAATCCATACAACCTAACAACAACAATAACAACAACACAACAAAACCTTACAACTTGATTTAAAAAGGGCAGAGGAAGTAAATAGATATTTTCCTACATTCAGATGGCCAACTGATACATGAACATCACTAATCACTTTGAAAATACAAATCAAAACTACAATGAGCTATCACCTCACACCTGTTAGAGTGGCTATTAAGAAGAAAAAAGATAAATGTTGGTGAGGATGTGGGAAAAAGGGAATCCTTGTCTCCTCTCCTGATGGTATCAGCTAGTTCTTGTATTTCTCTTTTATTATTTTTCATTCTTTGGCTCCTCTCTTCTTCCTTCTGATTTCTAGATTTCTGTCTTCAATATCACTGATCCTTTCCTCCATTTGGTTGACTCTACTTCCCAGGCTTGCTTCTTTCATTTTTCAGCTCTTGCAGTGTGTTCATCTCCAGAATATCTATTCTGTTCTTTTTGAGAGTTTCAGTCTCCTTACTCTGCTTATCTAGTTGTTTTTTTTTTTCAATTCTTGAAATGGCTAATATGATTTGTTTAGGATCATTGAGTTTTTTTGGAAGTACCCTCCTGAAGTCTCTGTCATGTAAGTCACATATTTCTAGGTGTGTAAGTTGATTTTCTGGAGATTTTTATCTTTTTTTCTGAGATGCCTTGTCACCTTGGTTGTTCATGGTGTTTAATGGAATATTTCTCCACCTAGGCATTAATGGAAGTGTGTTCTGCTTTTCTCCAGAAAGAAGATTTATTTTATAAAATTCTCTCCCTTTAGCCTGCTACAAAGAAGACACTCTTTTTTTTTTTTTTTTTTTTTTTTTTTTTTTTGGTTTCCAGCAGGTGGTGTCTAAGCCTCTTGGATCCCTGCTTTGTATAAGGAATAAATAATGCCTTTTTTCTTTTCTTTTAGATATTAATCATACTCACAACTCAGTTTCAGTTCCTGTCAGTATCAACGACAATCTTGGCAGTGTTTGCTCAGATTTCTGTGAGGCTCCATGGTGATCTGTCTCGAGTATGAGGGAGGGGCCCTTTGGGTTGGGGGTTGGCTCATCCTCGATTTTGCAGCGTCTGCCAGCAAAAATCGACTGTTGTTCCTCTGTGGTCTCACGCCGCTTCTCTGCTTTCTACCCTGATGACTGTGCCCTGCAGCTGGACGGCCACAGCTCACAGCTTTCCAAGGCAGAGTTGTTCAGCGAACTCACCACAGGAACTCATGTTCCCTTTACATTCACCCTCATGCAGGGAGCTTGACAGTCTGCCAGTCTCAGCAATTTTTGCTCAGGTTCCCCTGGAGCAAATCTCAGAAGGTATGGGGGGATGGTCCCTCTGGGTTGAGGCTTGTGGGCTGTGGCTCAACCTCGGTTTAGCAACCAGGGCAGTAAAATTCAGCTGCTGTTTCTCTGTGGCTCCGCCCCGCTTCTCCACTTTCTGCCCTGATGAATGGGCCCTCTGGTTATCTGTGTACAATCCCAACACTTCCAGGCAGGGTTGTTCAGGAAATTCACTGTGCCTTCACACCTCACCCTCTGAGGAAGTGTTTTTAAATTATTCGATTCTATGATATGAGTCAAATCTCTGAGCAACATTCTTGGTGCCTTACCAAATCTCAGGGTCTTTGCATATTAATATGATATATGAGTTTTTTTTTTTTTATTTGGAAACTTGTGCTTAGTTATGTCACTATGATCTCTAGTCAACTCACTTCAACAGAATCAGCTTACTTAAAGACTAAATTAGATCACTATGATGACTGAATTGTGTCCCCTTCCAGAATTCATATGTTGAAATCCTAATTCCCAGGACCTGAGAATGTGAACATTCCTGGAAATAGGGCCTTGAAAAAGGAAATGAAGGTACAATTAGTTCATATGGAAAGGCTCTAATTTAATTACTCGCATTCTTATAAGAGGAGGAGATTAGGACACAGATGTCCACAGACTGAGGGGCAACCAGGTGAGAACACATCGAGAAGGTGGTCAGGTGCAAGCCAAAGACGAGGCCTCAAAGATGCTAAATCTGCTGATATCTTGATCTTTGACGTCTAGTATCAGAGATATGGGAAAATGTATGTCTGTTGTTAAGCCACCCAGTCTGTGGTTTTGTTATGGCAGCCCTGACAAACCAACATGATAACCACCTCTATGGAGAAGAAAAAAAATTGTGTGTTTTGTTATTCAAGTAGGATGACTTAAGCACTGATTACTTCTACCTTGAGGTAATAAAAGCCAGTGACAAAGAGTACTATAGAGTGCCTGAACTGTGTCTTGTGAAAGAAAACTAGTTAATAAACACCTGTCAGCTGTGCATGATGCTGTGCGTCCATCTGACAGCAAGGGGCAAGAGAGGAAGGGAGCACCTGCCTTCAGACAAGCAGCTTCCTGGCTTGTCCTGAGCCTGACAGTGAGGACAACAGCTTGGGGACCAGGACGGCAACAGCCACACAAGGCCTGGAGACACCACAATAAAGTCATGAAAGAATATTCTGTGCCATTCCCAGAAGCATCATTTCCTCCCGTCACTGCTCTTTGTGAAAAATTCTTCCCAATACGTTTCTGCCCAAAATATAGTGTTGGATGCTTTTTCTACTAGAAAAGTAGTAGGGAATTTGTTTTCTAGCATCTCTGTTGGATAAATTTTCGAGGTTGCAAAGGCACTGAGAAGAATGCATCTTTCCCACACCATTGTCCCTCAAAATGTCATCTGATCACAAATATCAAGGAACTCAACACCCAGGTAAACAGGAGCTGGAATGCGATTTAACACTCTGCATCTTCTCCGTGGTCTCCCTGTGTAATCAGGTGACTTCTCAGCATTAAAGAATCTCTGTGAGAAGCCCCGAAAGCCCTGGCTATTATCAATTCTGGAAACACTCTCTCCTGCTGCTTTCTCTGAGGTACCTAGAACCATCATCTCCAAACAGAACTATTCCAACAAACTTTATTTCAATGATATGGCTTTCAATTCCAATTTATTTCTGTTCGTAAGCTCATGGGGCTTCTTAACCATTTCATGGAAAACACCTTTAAGAAATAAGGTGGCCCTCAGATCTAACATGATGAGTTTTAACCTATTCCGTCCTTAAGGCTGATGTTTTCCAAGAAACGAAACTTGTTTGCTGTGAAATAATAGATGTTTGATATAAAAATAAGTATAAAAAGTTTTTAAAAAGCAAAAAGATCAGTACATTCACAGCTTAATTCTTAACATATTTTCTCATGTATATAAGAGATACAAATTGGCAAATATTTAAGTACCAATATTTTTAAAAACAACAGCTTAAATTCCTAGATTTACAGATTTTCTAAAATAAGAAAAGATTTTATGAGATTTATTTCATAAGATGCACTTTTATAACATTTGTAAGTCTAGCCATCAAATGACTTGCTCCAGTAACACACCTAGTAGGTGGAGTCCCGGGCCCACAATCTACAAAATAATTTTTTTTGACACTATCAGTTGGTGTAAAAAATGCTACTAGTATAAAGAGGTGGCAATACAAGGGCAGTGATCTTCCTCCTGAAGTTGAAGAGTGATCGTTGAGTTGAGGTGGTTGTTGGTTACAAATGGTAGAGACTGGGAAATCCCAGGGAGCAGATGGTGTCAATGCCAGTGCCTGGACTCAGAAGGAGGAAGAACTGCAGGTGTTATTACTACAGTGAATGAGGGTGAGAAATTCTAAAATCAGCTGCATTTCCAGATCCAGTGGTGAGCTAACAGACACACGTGCCTTGAACCAGGGAGCTGTGTCACCCGTATTTCCTCCAATAGATGTTATCATCTTCTAAAAAGCTCATCTATTGTGCCTGGCATGCATTATTTTACAGCTTTTTGGAAGTTCCATCGGCACCACTTGCATGTCTGTGAGAGGATGTGGCTGTGGAGAGGATGTGTCTGTGTGTCCCTGGGGAAGTGGTCACTACAGTTCGTGGGCACCAGGCAGGAGCAGGCTGAGGGCGCTGGCAGACCTGAGTAGGGAAGATGACTTGTGCCACTTTGAGAATCACAACAATCCAAGTGGCCAGGGACACAGTCATAAAGACTGATCCTGCTCCAGGAATAATCGTGAATCTGCCCAACCTCAAAGAGGAGACTGCAGCTATGGAGCTTCTGGGTCATTCCAGACCTGGGTGTTCCTGAATGTGCCCTTGGCATGAGCACCTCAGAAAGTGCAGCTGTACGTATCCGGGACACTTCCCCAAGTGTCTTCCTGTGAATATTTCTTATAAAGTGTATGAAACTGAAAATAATATTGTAACCTTTCAAGGGGAGTCACTCTTAAAGTGAACACTGCAGACCGATGACTCCAGAAAAGGTCTGTACCCCCTGGAGTATTAAGTCATCACATGATAGCCTCTCTCCACTTGTGTTCTATAGTGCCACTTTATTGCAATCAGTGTGAGCCCTGTTTTCAGTCAAACCTATTTTAGATCCAAGTTTCTACTAGATCCAAACTATCACGTAGAAGCTTTAATCTGACAATTAAAAATCACTGTTTTCAGAAAAGTTTGCTGTGAAATGATTTGAAAACAAAGGGGATGTCTTTGTTATTTTCTCTAATATTTTTTGTGTATGTTCAGCTTTACTTTTTGTCTTTTACTTTTGTATCAAATGCTCCTTATATACTTCAAAACTGTAGTCTAGGCAAACAAGTCACCAGTCTCAAAGATGAGCTCCATGCCCTCCGCCCACCATCGATGCCGGTCCAGGCTTTTCCTGTCCTGCTCTCGCTCTCCACCCAGGGCCTCAAAGGACCAGAGGAGCTTGAAAAGTCACGAATGGGCTAGAAGAAGAGCCTTGAAAAATCTGGGTGCCAAATTATTATTGTTTAATTTCTGTTTCACTCACAAGCACTTTAAGAGAAAGCAAAGTAAACACATCAGAGATCTATTTTCTCTAAATTTTACATCCATTTTGTCTGGGCATATATAAATGGTGAACAATTTATAAGATTTGTAATCGGTGAATCTTGTTAGAAGTAAAATACAAGTGACTTTTGAGTCTGGAGTACTGATATCTTTTCAATGCGATCCCCTTGATTTCTAATTCTGGGATAAAAGTGCAAGTATTCCAAGACTATTAGACACAATCATCTAAGAAGACAGACATATGACAGGTGAATGTTCAGTGATTGATAGGAATGTTGCTTTAGTGCACACTGTTGATACAAGTTTGCAGTTTATTGAACTATTAATTACTAAGAATATTTCAATGTTATAGCAAAAACTACTTATTATGGGCATTTTCCATGTTTCCAGGCTGTCTTGGCAACCCTGAACAACTTTAATTCAAAAGACTAAGAGTAATCATTTCTTTTAGCTCCATGAAAACAGTCAACTTGAAAAAGATATTTTCCTGTATAAACTTTTCCCTAAGTGACCCCATTTTTTCTGATCTGTACTTGCCAGAAGTCGCACTATGTGATCCAATGGAATATTAGATGATATCATGAGTATTTTATTGTTTTATGATTCATAAGGGAGTAGAGTAGAGAAATAGATAGTTATACATTTTTTAATTATGGAGAATAGAAAAAGTGAATATCTGTTGAAATAAATAGGTCAGAACCGTCCTCGTGTCAGCCCTGCTCCTCTTAGAAAAAGGACTGTGATGCTATCTCTGTGGAGGAGTTGAGAGACTTAACCAATGATACACGTTTGACAGATGTCATTAAAAGGTTTACTAAGGCAAGGACAACAGTGGTCATGAGCGGTGCGAAATGAATGTCTTATGAAAGTGCACATGTTGGAAAGTCCTGGATATATAAGAAGTGAGGCCTTTCATTATTATCACATACAAATGTTGGTTAAATGTACACTGTCTTCAGTTCAAGTTAAAATGGCCCTTTCTCAGTAGCTGTTTAGGCTGTATGTATCTCAAGCATAGACTTAGAGATATATTTTGTAATATTTCAAAATCATTTTAAACAATGTGTCCTTTTTTCCTCTTCAATGAATACGAAAAAGATCCAGACTGTCTCCTGACTCTCTTAGAAAATGTGCATTTCATAGAATTATATAAAAATAACCTGTCTTGAAGAATGTTAGCTGAACATAGGCAGTGTCATCATAGAAATGTATAATATCATCATCTTAGGGATTACTACAGTTTAAGAAAAAAAATATATTAAGAATATGATTTTGTCAGATGATGTAACAGGAATATTGCTAGGAATTTGAGTTATTTGTGAAAAATCCTCACATTTGTTACTTGTTAAAAATAAACAAACTCCAACAGTTGATGCAAACTCTATGTGCAAAATGCTGTGCTAGTTACCAAGCCTTGGAGGTGAATAAACATTCAGATGCCTCTTTCCTGGATTATTATTTCCTAGAATCCATTTGTTGCACATCAATATTATGTTTCCAAAGTAAACAAGCCACTTCAAGTTCAGGTCTAGTCCCAACAACACAACAACAAAAAACATGTGATATTCATACAATTTGACTATGCGATCACTAAAACTGGATAAGTAAGAAATTTTCTGTCATTGGAGGATGCCACTGCTTTAGTCATGTTTAAAATTTACAATTCTCAAGCTACTGAAAACCTGCGGAATAATTAATTCTGCAAATCTCCATGTGAAATTTGTTTTTGTTGTTGTTGTTGTTGAAGCAATGACATTATAAAAGAACAAAAATTCCCAAGCATTTCCCCAAGTAGAGAACACCATTTAGTATGATGCTGACCTGATAATGTCAGAGTGTCTCGAGGATCTCAAGGGGGCACAAGTGATACCTCTCTTTGCTGCCAGTTGTCTGAGTTGCACCTTCACAGAGAAGGAATTGTCAGTGGGTGTGCTCAGGTGGTTTCCGTGAGGCCACGTGGCTGCCTGTGTGTCTTTCTGGGTGAAGTCAGGTGTGGGAGGTCTCTGTGCGATGTCTCTGTGAAATCTTGTGGGGTCTTATTAGGTCTCTGTGGAAGGTCTGTAGGTTTAGAGGTGCTGTTGGGAGGTAACCTTGTGAGGTCTCTGTGTTGTTTTCTGTGTGTCTCTGTGACATGTCTGTTGTGAGGCCTCTCTGTGAGACCTCGGTGTGAAGAGTTCTCTTTTGGGAGGTGTCTGGGAGGGAGGTCTCTGTGAGAGAGGTCTCCGTTAGGTGTCTGTGTGTGTGTGTGTGTGTGATCTCTGTGTGAGAGGTCCCTGTGTTCTCTCTGTAGCTGGCCTTACTGTGCCTTATGAAGAATGAGCAGCAACGATGAGCAGCGGGACTCACCCCTTCCTGCTGCTGCTTCCGCATCCCAGTCACTCTGACTTCTTCTGACAGGAGCATGGGGTGCATGTCCAGCCTCCCCCCTCTCAGAATTCACCATTTGGTGCCTGGATGACCCATGAGCACAGCCAGGCACAAGGTCCCAGCTGTGTGACACCCTCTCCCAAGCACTCCAGGTCCTGCGGCACTTCCTGTCCTGGGTCCCACCATTCCACAGGTCCAGGCTGCACTGCTGTGCCCAGCCTGGTGGCTGCTCAGGATTGGGTCCCAGAGGCAGGACCTAGCTCCAGGAAGATCCCATGGCATGAGAAGGCCTACACCCCTGTACCCCTCAACCCCGGTCCTGGGCCCACACGTTGGGGTCCTGACAGGTGTGGGAGCAGAATCATTCCTGCTGTCATCAGAACAGGGTTGTTCTAGAACAGGAATCTCCACCACTGCACGGACACCCCTGAGCTGAGACCCCTGTGTGCCAGTGTGGCACAAAGCGCAGAATCACTCTGAGAGATTGCTCTGTCTCCTTTTTTTCTGTGTGGTTTGGGGCCAGAGAGGCGGCAAGCTGCACTAGGAGCACACCACGCAGGGAGCCCTGGACTGCAGCACCCATTCTGGACAGGTCACTTCTGCCCTCCCGTGTAACAAATCCTGTGTAGTGTCTTTGTCTCCTGCAGGGCTCTGGGATACGCAAGGCTAGAATCACATAAGAATTACTACGTGATGGCGGGGCCAGTCTCTCATCCTTTAAGTCCCCAGCTCTCCCATAAAGCACACCTTGGGCCATGTGTTTATGTAAAGGTCACCAGACTGGGAGTGACACCGAGTTCTCTAGTCCTGGCTTTTCCACCTGTTGTTAAGTCATCTTTTCTAGAATTGAGAAGGCAAGGAAGTGCAAGCTTATAAACTGTATTGTGGAGACAATTAACTGTCCCCGACTTGGACAGGGGTTGGGGCCTTTTCCCCTTCCCACCTCCCACACCTGTAGATGATGGTGGGACATCAGGGCTTCTCGGTCACTGCATATTTATGGACACTGTGTGTCACTTTGCCTCCTTCCTTGGATCCAACCTTTTTTGATTCTTCACCACATCCCACCCAAGTTTCACAGTACTGACTGTCAGATAGTTACCCACCACACATCACACCCTGTTCCATTCATCCAGAATTCCTCCCCTGGGGTTAATAGAGGGAAGGCATGCCTCCCGTGACCATGGCCATTCATTCGTGGCAGGGTGAACACAGCCCTCATCATCATCCTCCCTGAGACTCACACCTACCCACACTCAAGCAGCAAGTGCCATCTGTCTGTCTCTAATGTGGGAAAGGCAGGGTGGGGGAGGGTGAGCTGTACATTTTATTCAGGCTAAGCTGAGAGGGGTTCACAAGGTCATCCCCATGGCAGCCTTCATTAGGGTGAGAAGGGACCTTAAGGAGCCTCTGGGCCCAAAATCCAGGGGCAAGATTTCTCTTGCTTCTGAACTCAGGGCCCAGCATCTCCCCACCCCCACACTTCCTGACAATTCTTGGAGCCTGAGTGGCAATGTCCAACCCTGTGAGGCCCCTGTAAACCTATGCCCTACAGCTGCACGATTTTCAAAACTGAGTGGAAGCAGGAGAAAGATGGGTTGAACCAGATCCTCGAGTGGAGTCTTCATGGGTTTTCTTATCTTGTTTTAGTAGTTTTTTTGTTTGAGTAATGAAAGCATTGTGAAACTATCAGGGGCAATGAAGGGACTTGGGATTAGGAGGAAGCTTGCAATGCCATGGTCAGCCTCCCTCCAAGCCCCTTCCTTCTCGAGGCCAAAGCACACACCTAGCAAGCACAAGCAGAAGTCACTACACCTCTTTTATGAGAAAAAAAACATGTATTGGGGGAACAGTAAATTTTTAAATGTGCTAAAGAGAAAAATTTTCCTACATTTTTTTTTCTTTAGACATAATGCCTACTAGAAAACTCCAGTGAAGTATGGACTAGGCAGACTCTCCTTGATAAAGATAATGCCATGGGCAGTGTGGTTGGTGGCCTGGCATGCATGGCATCTTTGCCTACACTGGCAGGCACTGACTGGAGACAGTGTTTTCTTGGGGGGCAGGGATGAGTTGCACTCAGTTCCAGCTGCTCATCATTAACTGACACTTTTCAAGGACTTCCTGGGCCTGACTTGCTTTTCTCTGATGGACCATTTTGGTCTTTGGAGTCAGCCTGATGACTGCAAGGGGTGTAATTCATCATTCTGCTGCTCTGTGGAGAAAGGAAGGCAGGAGACACGCACACATCCTGGGACTGGGTGTTCCCGTTTGTGCTCCTTTAACTTCGAGGCATGAAGTCCATGGTGAATGGCCATTTTCTTCTCTAGAATCTGTCCCACAGCTGTCATGAGCTCCTGAGCCTCCACATTCTCGCTATCCAGAATTAACCTGCTTTTGACTGACTGTTGGCTCTGGGCAGTGGCTGATTTGGGCTTGCACTTTTGCAAGCATCTTGACCTTGGAATTTTTTATGGGGAAAATCCATGGACAAAATTCCTCATTTTTTTTTGAAGAAGCTTTCTGAAACACCCTGTTTTTTCTCTGGCAGCAGCTGGAGGTATTTCCTCCCAACAGAGCCTACTGATTTTCTGGCTTGGGCAGAGGAACTCATACTCCTGTCTTGACAGGTCCCCAATTTCTCGCTTTTCTGCATGCTCTCCTGGGTCAGCCGCCCGCAGTCCTCTTCTCATAATTAGGCACAATCGTTCGCTCTGATTCTTCCAAAAGCCTTGATATCTTTTGGTCCTGGGCTCCTGCTGCCCTGGACTGCCGCTTGAGGCTGCCTTGAGGCCACACAGCATCTGGACAACTGCTTGTCGCCATTCTGGGGATGGCGCTGAGGCACCTGAGAGGCCAAGTTGTCAGTAGCAAGGGACTTGTGTATGGGATGGTGTTGTGGCAGGTTCTCTGATTGTACCTTCATTTTTTTCCTAAGCTCACCACCTACCTCTGCGTTAAGGCATGGCTCTCTTGGATCTTGGAGAGACATTCTAGTGTTACAAAAGTTCTGCTGGTCCCTGGAGCCTTAAACTCTCAAATGTGTATTTGTGTTTTGGGACTTTGTCAGCACATTGGTTCCCAAGATGTCTCTAGACTCTGTTGAAAAGCAGGGGCAATGTGACCTCCCCCCTCCCTGGCTTCTTGGCCCTCAAAGATTGGGGTTCTATGTTCACCTCTGGCACTGTTACCTGATGGCCTGTGTTTCGTGAGGCATGTAGACCACTCTCCCTCCTGGCTCATTCCTGGACATTGTTGAACTTGGACTGGGCTCTGTGCTGTCCTTCATGGCCCACTCCACAGTCCCACTCTGCCAGGTCAGTGTGACAGCCTGAGGTGGTGGCCTGCCCTCCTGTCTAGCCAGAGAGGCCTTTGTGGTCCCATGGTCATCAGGAACAGGGATCTGTCCCAGGGCCCTCTGGATTTCCTCACACACAGGTAAGGGGGCCAGGAGAGGCCTCTCCAGGGTGGGAACTGACTCCTCTCCTACTGCTTTCTCTCCTAGATGGGGCTGAGGAAGTTTTCCAAGGACCTCAGCAAGCTGGATTTTGAGTGGTCTCCAGGACACAGGGGGCTGAGGAAGGAAAGGCAAACTGCAGAGTGTGTGAGGGTTGAACCTTTTTTAGCTTAAAAAGATTAATGGACTTGATGACCTTGAGGGGCAGGCTCCACATGTGCCTACCCAAAACCTTGTGATATGTGCTTCCAGCACCCCTTGAGTGTTTGTGTCGAGGAAGGAAACCCTGTGGGAGGTGTTCACCCAGGCTTCCCAACCCTTTAAGATTCCCACATTCCTGGTTTCCATTTGAGTGCTAGACTTGGGAGAAACATGGTTGACAGCAAGCCAGGATTGACACACACTCATGGGGACCAAACCCTCGCTGGTTTGCCCAAATTCCTGCCCAAGTGGCCTTTTGGGATGTTTTCTAGATTTTTGTCGAAGCTCCTGGCAAACCACTTCTCGAGTCCTTTTGTAAAAGCATCCAGTCATTTTCTGTCCGTTCAGAGTCTGCTTCCTGAAATGCCCCTATAGGCCTTTCGGAGGACCTGGAGAGGTATTTAGGGACCGTGCTATGTCTTGCTTTAGCTGGAACCCCACTTCTGTGCATCCTTGCTGCCTTCACCTGCGAAGGAAGAGGGCTCTGAGGGCCCATGCTTGTCCTTTACCGGACATTTCCCTGGTAATTCGCTGAAGCTGCCTTAGTTCCAGAGACTCTTGTATCTTGCGAGGTAGCTCCCAGCGGTTTTGGATAAGCCATTTTTGGAGGTGTTGCTCCAATTGCCTCCGGAGCTCTACGCTGATGGGTAGATTCTCTGGAAGGATGGAGACCATCCAGCTGTCCTCGGGAAGGTTGGAAGTGAAGATATTAAAGACTTCCTGAGATCTTTTGACCACAGAGGGCAGAGCCCACCCAGTTTCTAGTCGCTTCTGCAACAAGGGCAATTCTTGATTCTCAATTGAGGTGAGAGATTTCAGCTTGTTCTGGGCTGTCGGGCAAGACACTCCACAGGCCCTAACCTGGGACAGAGAAGAAGGTCGTAGGATTCGTACAGAAGATTGGAAATGGGCCTGGGCCTGAGCCAGACGTGGGGCCTGTAATTGCAGCATCGTTGGAATCGAGGCTTGAGATTGTAACTCCAGGTGGGGCAGGGCTGGCAATGGGAAAGCAGTTGAGGTAGTTTAGCCTGCAGATGAATCGGGCAGCTATTTGAGATTCCATTGAATAAGAATGAGGGAGACTGTAGTGTGGGAGAATTCTCAGAGATCCAGGCAGTAGCCACCAGGGATTCGCTGTGCAGAGAGGGGAGACCCCAAAAAAGCTGGTTGTATTTTTGCTGTAGATGGGCCCCCGAGACCTCTGGATATGAGAGCTGCTGAGGACTAGGCAGTTGCTCTGGCTTATCTTTTGTGGTCCAGAAGGGTTGCGGGATTGTGGTGTCTGGCTCAGCACCTAGTGATTGCAACACCTCCCCCAAGTTATTCAGGTGGTAGTCTGGGCTTATTTGTTTTGGATATAATCCATCTTTGTCTTTTCCCTTCCAAATTTGTATCTTGATTCTCTCTGTGACTTGTATCTCCAGGAGATTCTGGTCATCAGATTTGAGTAAAGAGGGTCTAACAACCTCCACCATTCTGTCTGAGGAGTCTCCCCTGAGCAAGGCCTCTTGTGAGTGGTGGGACAGGTGCTCTTGTTGGGAGTTGCACTGTGATGAGTTTGAGAGGCACAAGGCTTTGGCAGCTGCCTGCCACAAAGACAGGGTCAAAATGGAACAGCTGGAGTGGCCAAGGCCTGAGATGGCTGGGACTGGGATAGGAGAAGCTGACCAAGGTGTGTGTGGAGATGAGCTTTGTGGGATGGAGCTGAGTGGGAGTGCCATCAAGTCACATTGAGGGGTGTGAGAGTAGAGTCTGACAGTGGTGGTTCAGAGGAGGCTGCTGGAGGTGGAAAGTGGGCCTCTGCATCAGGGAGGAGTGAGGTAGAAGGGGAAAGTGCAAGTGGCCGTGGTGAAAGGTCTTCCAGGGGATGGAAAGGCTCTGGTGGCTGAGAGCCACTCAGGGGTGAGGATGAACAAACAGAAATTGAACAGGGATCTGGACTTTGTGACAGGGCAGAGGCCAGAGGTAGCAGGCGTTCAGTCAGAACTGGGGAAGCCAACGGGGACATGACGGAAGTAGCATCTTCCACAGGCTCCACACAGGGCTGGCGAGCTCCCTCAGGAACTGCTTTGCACATCTCACCAGTGGCTTCTTGACTTGAGTTCCGAGAAAAGCTGCCTTTGTCAGGGAGCCTTCCCAGGTGGCTGCAGGACATTGAGGCACAAGCTGCAACAAGGGCACGTGGGGCCAGGAGGTCCTGCAGGGTGGGCACCTGGTGCCTCGGGTCCTCCCCATCCCTGACATTTATTCCATAGTGCCCCTGCTGTCCCTCGCCCCAGGGCTGTGGCCACACCCCACCCCATTGCTCTCCCTTCCAGGTCAGTTCAAGCTGTCCAGCAGCCCAGAGGGTGGCGGACCCGAGAAAAGGGGAGATTCTTTACCTTTGCAGAAGAGAAATCAGGCCCTGAGCCTCTTCCAGTTCTTGCAGGCAATCTCTGCAAGCTGGAAATCAGGAGACTGGGTCATGTGGTGAAGGCAGGGCCTTGGGGGTCTTACAGGAAGCTAGGAATTGGCCCTTTAGGGGAGACACCTTGAAGGGAGATCTCTGGAGCCCAAGCATCCAGGTCAAGGACAATAATTCCTGACAGTGATGGCAAGGCTCAAGAAGAGTAGAACTTTTTCTTTTACAAAGTGCTTCCACATCCATTACCCCCTGCGGACCTCACAATTGCCCCATAGGGGAGCAAGAGGTCAGGGGGCACCTTACAGAGTAAACTGAGTGATGGTAAACAACTTGCTCACAGTTGGACCTGGCGGGAGGTGGGGGTGGGGGAGGGTCTCACCTTCAAGTCAGACACTATTGATCTATGACAGTTCAAATGCCCCTGCTGGGTGAACACCCATTTCCAGGCCCTCAGATGCTTCATTCAGAACACAATTCTGGGGAGTATCTGGTTTTAAATTCCTTCTCAAGAGTCTCCCCGAGGGCTCTGTTTCCTGAGAAACAGGCTCCGCTGCTGGCATCTTTGGAGACCTGGACCTGGACCCTCAGGAACCAGAGAGGTGGGGGGGGGGGCGGTAAGCCCTTTAGCACAGAGCTGAGGGGCAGAAACTCACCTTTCAAAGCTCTGCTTTTCTTCTTGCTCTTACTCCGCCTCTTTGGCTCCACTGAATGCTGAGACACAAGTAAATGTGAGGGGCTAGACTCATTCTCACTCTCCTGTCTCCACACAAGCTACAGAAGCTCAGTGTTCATGAACAAAGTGACTTTCTACATTTAATTAATGAGACTCTGTAATTTTCCACTTTTACTTTTTTTTATGAAGTAGATAAAATATTTTGGTTTTCTTCTTGGATGAATGGAAAAAAGAATCTTTGTGAGACCCACCATGGACTGCTTGCTCAAATAAAAAAAAAGAAAAAAGAAAAAAAGGAAAAGAAAAGAAAAAAAACACACACACACACACACACACATTCTCAGAACTACAGTCTCCTCTAAGCTCTGTCAGGTAGAATTCCGTTTTCACAAGCCAGATCCCCACTCCAGCCTCTGCTCAGAGGTGCTCAGGGGCTCTGCACTGACCTCGAATCAGCCCCAACAGAGGAGAGGCTCGACCTAGACACCTGCCACAGAAAAGCAGTTGGTGAACTAGTGCGCAGGGGCCTGTCACTCTGTAGAGATCCAACTCTTACTTAGTATCGAGTCCTTGACCACTGGTCACTGCATCTGGGACTGTGCCCTGGAGCCCTCCACCACACCTGGACTCCTGATCCAAGATCTTCAGATCAAAATCCGTGTGCTCCCTCTAACCCCTGCTCAGCCTGGCTTGTTCCTAGAACATGATGCTCTATTCATTCCCAAGAATTCCCATCTCACCATTTTCTCTAGGTGATTCAGAAAAGATGAAAGAAGAATAAGAAAAAAAAAAAGATCATCTCTGCTGGGTCTGGTCCAAGGCTTCCTTACCTTCCTGATGTTTCCATGTTCCCTAGGTGGTGGTAAGGATGGATTACTCTGGAAGCAGAAGAGTAACAGGAGGAAGAGCCCCAGTCCACACAGGAAGCCGAGGATGGTATCAATCACCGAGGGAGTGAAACCGAAGCTTATCCATGAAGCAACAACGCTCTTCAGAGAAGAGAGAGGAATTTCCATGATCCTGAGTATCACTGCTGCCTTCTGGCAACTGAGCACTGGAAGTTCAATTGGGGTCAGAAACCCAGGCTCACCCACATCACAGAGCTGTGGCCTAGTCACAAAGGTTCCTGAGGGCGGGGCAGGATACAATAAGAAGAGGAGGCTGAACTACTGCTCTTCCCTCACCATCCAGCTACACATACCTCTGTCCTGGGCCTTCTAGATCTCTCATTCCAGCTCCACTCAATCTGTCAGAGAGGCCTTAGATGATTTTCTCTTAATGTTATGTGGAAACCAGATGTCACCCAGTTCCCCATTGCCCCTTAGAGATCTTGACTCGAGGCCCACCCATTCCATAATCCTTGAAAATCTGAAGTTGATTCTGAAAATTTGGTGACTTTGGGGACTTTTATTCTATTTCCTCTGTCCTCAACTCCAACTTCCCTACATAATGTTTTTCGTCTTGTATAAACCAGGACACAGAACTTTTACACTTACTTAGTTTTGTGAATTTTAAATAGTGTGTTTTGTCACATTTTCAATCAGAGAGACCTGTATACAAAAAATTAGAAATGTGTTATTCAAATTCATAAATCTATTTGTGAAAGATAATGTTCCCTAGGTGGTGGTAAGGATGGATTACTCTGGAAGCAGAAGAGTAACAGGAGGAAGAGCCCCAGTCCACACAGGAAGCTGAGGATGATAATTTTCTAACTTGGGATCATTTATAATTTTGGAGTTCATAAAGCTTTCAACTGCACAAAGACTTTTCAGACATTCACACACACACACACACACACACACACACATCCTTTTACAAAACAATTCAGTATTTTCAGTTCCAATAATCCATAATTTTCTACTTAAAACTTTTTTATACGTTGACTTGACTCAACTTTGTATTTGCCAAAATGAAGATCGTTCTTACTCTCCATGTAAGTTTTGAAATATGTCTTAGTCCATTAGAGTTGCTATAATAAGGTACCAAAGACTGGGTAGAACAGAAACCATAGAAATTTACTTCTCATAGTTCTAGAGGCTAGAATTCCAAGATCAAAGTACCAGCATAGTCACTTTCCGGTGAGGGACCTCTTCCTGGTTCGTAGCCAGCACCTTCTCACTGTGTCCTCACATGGTGGGAGGGGGCTAGGAATCTCTCTGGAGCCTCTTTTATAAGATACCAATCTCAATAATGAGGGCTTATAAGCACCACCCGAACGCCCCACCTCCTATCATCTTTAGGAGTTAGGATTTCAGCATAGAAATTTTGGGAGAAACACAAATTATTCATACATGTGCACATGTGCTACACCCAGAAGCCAGGAATGGGTTAAGGTAGCTAAGGTACCGACTCTTAAGGTCTATATGGTGGAGGGTGAGCCTAGGATTCAAAGCCTGGAGCTAATTCAGGTCTTGAGCAGTCTCTTCACATATCCCTAGTGTGTTTTGTTCATATTCTTCTTTGCCTTCCCCTGCCCTCCCCTCCAGACTCCTAGGACCCCAAGTCCAGCCTGAACCACATAGAGAGAGAGAGCTTTGAGTCCCATATGGAATCCCCTTATGGTATAATTCCGCATCCCTCAGCAGCAGTCATCAGGATTCACTGAGGGATTCACATGACAAATTTGTCTTAACACTCCAGGTGCACTTAAAAATAATGTGTGTCCCCTGCTTGCTAGTTTTTAATACAGCTTTAGTGGGATGAGGACATTTGGGTTTATTTGGCTGTATTGTCATGAACAAACACATTCATGAGCACCTCTTCTGCATCTACTATTGCTTCTAGGGTCTGCAGCTTTTTCCTCCTTTAAGATATTCTTACCTTGAAGTTAAACTTTTATCAAAATTTGGGTTTTCGTTTTCCTTGTATTTATAGTTCCCATGTACATTTTCTTCATTATCTTCAATATGTTTTGTCTGATGAAAAAAGAATGAAATCTTTCCATTTGCAACAACATAGATGGGAATAAAGGAAATCACAGTAAGTGAAATAGGTTGGATAGAGAAAGACAAAACCATGATTTCTCTGAAATGTGGAATCTAAAAATAAATAAATTTTAAAAAAAAACAAGCTCACAGATACAGAGAACAATTGGTGGCTGACAGTGGCAGAGGGTGGGGGCCAGGATAATTTTTTTTGTTGTTTTTTAAGTTTAAATAAATTTAAAAATAAATAAATGAAAAAAATTAAAAAGCATAAATTAATATACATGAACCGTATAGAACATGGTATACACATAAAATGGAACATTATTGAGCCATAAAAAGAAATGAAATTCTGATACATGCTACAACATGGATGAACCCTGAAAACATGCCAAGTGAAATAATCCGGACACAAAAAGACAGTGTATAATTATACTTATATGAAGTAACTAGGATAAACAAATTCAGAGACAGAAAGTAGAATAGGGGTTACCAGGAGCTGGAGCAAGGAGGGGATTTGTGGGGAATGTGAGAGGAATGGGGAGTTATTTAATCGGTACAGAGTTTCTGTTTTGGATGATTAAAAAGTCTGGAAATGAATAATGGTGATAATTAAACAACACTAGGAATGTTCTTAATAATGCTAATGAATTGTACACTTAAAAATGGTTAAAATAGTAAATTACTACAACAACAACAACAAAAACTTAAAAAAAAAGTATAACCTACGTATTCAATGGGAAATTTTAACATGAGTATCAGCCTTAATGGTATTAAAATAAAGAATAGATCGCTTATTCTCAAGTTCCTAACTATGGGCACCAAAGGAGTCAGTATCAACTCTTAACTGGCCCTGACTTAACATACATCCTGAAATGGGTACCAACCTTGTACATTTCATAAGAAACAGTATTTCACTTTGTTGATAGAGTTGTTTTGTTTTGTTTTCTTTTACCTTTTGGAGGGAGAGAGAAGGATAGAGGACTATACTGAAGAGATGTCGTTATGTGTGGCCTACGCATAATGGTGGTCTTATGAGGAGGTACTTATCCACAAAGAATCATGATAGCATGAGTACAGAAGTACACCTTTTGTACGGGTGCTGTAAATGGATGTGTAAAGAACTGACATTCAATTCAAAAGTACAGAGGGTTCCCACGGATTGGTAAACCAGAATTTAAACCACTGAATTATCCCCCAAATTCAAACAAAAATTAAAAGTCCATTTTTTGATACATATAATAAAGTGAAATCTTTGATATCTCTATTCCAAACATCCCAAGAAAAAGGTATATAGCATTATAAAAACACAATAAATGTGACTTTAATAAATCAACATATTCCCAGAATGGCTAAGGATAAAGGATTCCAGTTAGGATCATTTAATTCTCTAGTAAACTGGTAATTATCATATATCAAATATCATTCACAGAATAACAAATTTCAAAGAACTAAAATGCAAGTTCCAAAGAATCTAAGGCCCAAACCAGAATAGCACTAATATTAGCAAACACTTACCTTGCTCTTAAAATATGCCTGGATTGTTCTAAGCTCTTTATATATACTAGCCCATTTCAACCTCACAACAATCTTCTCAGAAATGTATTATTATTCCCATTTTACAAATGAGGAAACTGAGGTATAGAGGGGGTCAACTACCTCGCCCTGGCCCACTGCCTTGCTAGTAGTGGCAGAGCTAGAACTTAAATCCTGGAAGCGTGTTTCCCCGGTCTCTTACCACTGCAATGGTTTACTATCTCTTGGTGACAATAGGAATGGACGACATAAAGTTTCACAGGTAAACTCAAAATGCAAAACTGTTTGGGGATCAAATATAATGAAAGCTCTGAGGAAATCATCATATTACAACACAGGACAATAAATGACATTCGTAATATCTACTCTGAGAATTAGGGAAGGTTAAAATAGGTTCAGTATACTTAAGTGGTTTAGAAGGAATTGTTTAGTGCACTTAAAATTCTTCCATCCAAAACAGTCAAAATATGATTTTCAATTCTAAAGGGGTCAAACTTTCAACTATCTAAAATTACTCATTTCCTGAGGGCTCCAAAGCAAAGGGCTGTGCAAAGCAATGTTATTTGCCTTGATCTCATTCTTAAAGATAAGGACCACAGTGATGGTGGTGGTGGTAGTGGTGGTGCTGTGTGTGATGGAGAATCATAAATTAAGCTTTCCAGGTGTTTGAATTCCAGGAATGAGAACCTAATACTAAAGATATTAGAAAGTGTCAAATACCTTGGATAGATACGTGAACAACCTCATAGAATTATGTGATTACTGTAAAAAGATTAGAATTTGATAATTATTTTTTTATAAGTTATAGCTTTGAG